>CAUYPK010030142.1:0-32500 GCA_963574355.1 Loris lydekkerianus
TGGAATACTATGCAGCCTTAAAGAAAGATGGAGACTTTACCTCTTTCATGTTTACATGGATGGAGCTGGAACATATTCTTCTTAGCAAAGTATCTCAGGAATGGAAGAAAAAGTATCCAAGGTACTCAGCCCTACTATGAAGCTAAATTATAGCTTTCGCATGAAGGCTATAACCCAACTATAGCACAAGACTATGGGGAAAGGGCCAAGGAAGGGGAAGGGAAGGGGGAGGTTTTGGTGGAGGGAGGGTAATGGGTGGGGCCACATCTATGGTGCATCTTAGAGTGGGTACAGGCGATTGCACTAATGTACACAGCTATGATTTAACAATAAATAAATGAAACAAAAAAAATAAAAAAAAAACTAGTTGTTTTTGTCACTTTCAAGAGTAACCTAATTCCTTTTCACAGTAAATTCTTTTTCTTTTTTTTCATACAGAGTCTCAAGCTGTCACCCTAGGTATAATGCTGTGGCATCATAGCTCACAACAACCTCAAACTCTTGGGTTGACTCCTCTCTTACATCAGCCTCCCAAGTAGTTGGGACTACAGGCGCCTGCCACAATGCCTGGCTATTTTTGTTGTTGTTGCAGTTGTCATTGTTTTTAGCTGGCCTGGGCCGGGTTCGAACCCGCCTGCCTCTGTGTGTGTGGCAGGCGCCCTACCCACTGAGCTATGGGTTCCGCCAGTAAATTCTTTTTACATAGGAAGTTTGCTATGCCCTCTGGATCTTATCCTTTTTGTTTTTTTGAGACACAGTCTCACTGTTTCCCTTGGTAGAGTGCTATGGCATCATAGCTCACAGCAACCTCAAACACTTGGGCTTAAGTGATCCTCTGGCCTCAGCCTCCCAAGTTGCTGGGACCACTACGGCTGTCTGCCACAACACCTGGCTACTCACTCTTGCTCAGGCTGGTCTTGAACTCCTGAGCTCGAGCAATTCACTTAACTCAGCCTCCCAGAGTGCTAGGATTATAGGCATGAGCCACAACACCTGGCCTGGATCTTAATCTTTTAAAATTTGGCTCCTATCCACATTTGGCCTTGTTAATAGGTGATTTGATGGACCAGGCCACATTGATTCCTTTGATTCCTATGTCTCTCTTTAATTCTTCATGTCTCAAATTCTCCCATTGGGTTTCCTACTGTAGATTAATCACTGCCTCTGTCCTTGACTTAGCAAAATGCAAATTCCTTTGGGTTCATTCAATAGACCTTCATTCAGCATCTGCTATGTGGTAGGCAGTATGCTAGGAGCTGAGGAGAAAAAGTAAACAAAACAGACAAAAGTCCCTGTCCTCATGGAGTTTATATTCTTTTTTTTTTTTGGTAGAGACAGAGTCTCACTTTATCGCCTTGGGTAGAGTGCTGTGGCATCGTCACACAGCTCACAGCAACCTCCAACTTCTGGGCTTAGGCGATTCTCTTGCCTCAGCCTCCCGAGCAGCTGGGACTCTAGGTGTGCACCACAATGTCTGGCCATTTTTCTGTCGCAGTTCAGCTAGGGCCGGCCCCTGAACCTACCACCCTCGGCACATGGGGCCAGTGCCCCACCCACTGAGCCACAGGTGCCACCCGGAGTTTATATTGGTAAGCAGGCAAGACCTTAACAAAAACCTACTGAGCTTTCCATCTTTAATTGTTAATCTCAGTTGTGAGATGATAAACATTTAAAGGCATGTATTGGTACTTGCTCTGGATTTCATTTATGAATTGAGAATGTTAGCTTTGATTCATTTTTATGGGGCTAATGTTTTTAATTTTATCTCTTGTTGATTTTCAGAAGATGAATTGAATCTTCTAGTTATCATAGTTGATACCAACCCAATTTGGTGGGGAAAACAAGCACTGAAGGAATCTCAGGTAAATTGTTTGAGGATGGCTTTGGATTATTCTGGTTTAACTGAGTGAATGTTTATATTGCATTTTAAGAAAATGGCTTTATTAAAGTATAATTTATATACCACAAAATCCACTCATGATTTTTTTTTGGCTTATGGATATAAGTCCTTTATCAAATATATGATTTGCACATATTTTCTCCTAGTCTATGGTTTTGTGGTTTATCTTTTAATTTTCTTAGTAATGTCTTTTTATAGGAACCTTATTGAAATATAACTGACATACAATGAACTGCACATATTTAAAATGTTAAATTGGATATGTTTTCACATATACATACATTTATGAAAGTATCACCACAATTTAAATATTGAATATTTATCACTCTCAAAAGTTTCTTCATGTTCCTTCATAAACTCTCCCCCTTCCCCTCGTTATCCCCCCTCCAGGCAGCCACTGGTCTCTTTCTGTCACTATGGACTACCATGCATTTTCTAGATTATTATACATGCATATAAATGGCATCACCCAAGTAGTATATGTTGGGGTTAGTGGCCTGATTTCTTTATTCAGCATAATTAGTTTGAGATTCATTAATGTTGTTATATGTATCTGTAGTTCATCATTTATTCCTTTTTATTGTTGAATACTATTCCATTATGTATGTATACGCTATCTCTTATTGATGGACATTTGGATTGGTTACAGTTTTTAGAGATAAAGATGCTGTGAACATTTATTTATAAGTCTTTGTGTGAATGTATGTTTTCTCCTCCCCTCCTTTCCTTTTTCTTTTGGGCACAGAGTCTCAGTCTGTTACTCCAGGCTGGAGGGCCATGGCTTCAGCCTAGCTCACAGAAACCTTAAACTCCTGGGCTCAGGCAGTCCTTTTGCCTGAGTCCCAAGTAGCTGGGACTACAAGTGCACAGCTCCAGGCCCAGCTAATTTTTCTGTTTTTAGCAGAGATGGGGTCTTGCTTTAGTTAGGCTGGTCTGGAACTCCTAAGCTCAAGCCGTCCACCTACCTCAGCCTCTCAGAGTGCTAGGACTACAGGCATGAGACACAGTGCCTACCCTGTTTTCATTTTCCATATATATATACTTGGTAGGAGCATAGCTGAGTTATATAGGTATAATATGTATAACTTTTTAAGAAACTGCCAATCTGGGCTCAGCGCCTGTAGCGCAAGTATTATAGGTGTGAGCCAGCACTCCTGGGCTGCTTTTCATCTTTTAATTTCTGTAATCCAATCTTTCACACCTCTCCCTCTAATCTAAAATATTTTGGGTCCTTATGAATGTTATAATGCTGATGAGGATTGAATTTCTTTGATGTTGATGTTGTAGTATCACAAAGCAAGCAAATCATCTTATCTTTATCAGAAACAAGATAATATTGCAATTCCCAATCCTCACTAAAACATCTTCAGCATTCTTTTGGTCTTTGACATGATGGACCATTAAGCAGGCAGAATTAAAAAATATTGTGTAGCTGTACAGCTGTTCACAAATTCCACTTCAAACAGAAACACAGTGCACCATTGTCAGAAGCTGAGTGGTGTACTTGACCCCCATAAACTCTTACAACCAGCCTCCTGTGGTGGTGGCACCAGTCAGGTGGGGAAAGTTAAAACTAAATCATAAGCATAGCATCCGTCAGTTGAGTTCTTATGGCTCACTAGTGTTTTTTTCTTTTTCTTTTCTTGTCTCCTTCCTTCCTTCTGGTTTTTTCCTTTTTTTTTTTTTTTTTTTTTTTTTTTAACAGTCTCACTTTGTCACCCTGGGTAGAGTGCACAACCTCAAACTCTTGGGCCTGGGTAAACGATCCTCTTACCTCAGCTTTCTGAGTAGCTGGGACTACAGGTGTGTACCACTATGGTCCAGCTAGTTTTTTGCTGTTTTCAGTAAAGATGGGATATTGCTCTTGCTCAGGCTGGTACTGAGCTCCTGAGCCCAAGCAGTTCACCTGCTTCAGCCTCCCTGAGTGTTGGGATTATAGGCGTGAGGCACTATGCCTGGCCATGCTCACTTGTGTCAGTCAATCTGGGAGTATTATTTTGTTGGAATTTATTTTATTCTTTGGTATTTTGAATAGGTTCATTATAAAACTATAAAATATTTATTCTGTAAAATTTGGATTCAGTCAAAAGGCCTCACTTAAGGACTTAGAAGGCCACATGTGACCTTAAGGCTGCAGTTTCCCCAGCTTTGGCTTATACCAAGTATAATTATTTGACTTCCCTCTTAATTTGATAACATAAAACAAAAATATTACACAATATTTATATCAGAACTATATATACACATTCAGTTGAAACCATGAGTTTACTAGGAATACAAGAATTCAGCAAAAATCAACATAGGCATTCTATGAGAATCACTTGGCTACACTGAATAGTAAAGACTATTGTATATTTCATTATTATTTGTAAATAATGTTTAAAAAACCTTTATATCAGTAATGTTTGAAAGAAACATATGTCCTTGTGTGTATGTATGCCTAGTGTTTAGGTGTTTAGGGAGTGAGTAGTTAAACATTTACCGGCGTATCTCAACATGCTGCCCTTTTATTCTCCAGAAGGCTGTGTTAGTTTGCACTCTCATCAGTGGCATGTAAGAATTCCTTTTTTCTTGTACCAGCTACAAGATATTCTCTCTCCTTGTTTTATCTTTTGTCAATATAATATGCAAAAAAACAATGCAATCTCAATTTGCTTTTAGTGTATTTTATGGCAATTTTTACTTCTTGCATGGGTCTTTGCCTATTTTTTCTTTGGATGTTCATGGATTTGTGTGTATGTGGGGTTTTTTTAAAAATTACTGATTTGAGGCCAGCGCGGTGGCACATGCTACCATGTGCTAGTGCTAGGCCAAGTTCTAAGCACTCTGAGAGGCTGAGGCAGGTAGATTGCCTGAGCTCATGGGTTTGAGATCAGCCTGAGCAAGAGCGAGACCTGTCTCTAAAAATAGCCAGGCGTTGTGTCAGGTGCCTGTAGTCCCAGATACTTGTGAGGCTGCAGTGGGAGAATCACTTGAGCCCAAGAATTTGAGGTTACTGTGAGCTGTGACGCAACAGCATTCTACCAAGGGTGACAAAGTGAGACTCTGTCTCAAAAAAAAAAAAAAAAAGTAACTGATTTGTGAATACTTTTTAAATTAAAAGGTTTGATCCATTGCTTGTCATATATTGCAAATATTTTTTTTCCAGCTTTCTTTTAACTTGCCTTTCACTTTTGTTTATAGAGTCGTTTTTTGTTATATGAAAATTTTAATAGATTTACATTTTTTTCAATAGGCTGAAATTTATCCTTTTTTTTTTGAGACAGAGCCTCAAGCTGTCGCCCTGGGTAGAGTGCCGTGGCATCACAGCTTACAGCAATCTCCAACTCCTGGGCTTAAGCGATTCTCTTGCCTCAGCCTCCCAAGTAGCTGGGACTACAGGTGCCCGCCACAACGCCAGCTATTTTTTGGTTGTAGTTGTCATTGTTTGGCGGGCCCGGGCTGGATTCAAACCTGCCAGCTGAGGTGTATGTGGCTGGCGCCTTAGCCACTTGAGCTACAGCACCGAGCCTATCCATTCTTTTCACCTGAAATATTTATATTTTGAAGAGAAACAGGCCTTATTTCAGTATTATAAAAATATTCACTTATTTTTCTTAGTAATATTAGTACCTTGAGATGTCCTTGTGTAAGGTGCTAATGAAAAGAAGGGATCTTTGCCTGGCATATAGTAGCATACTGAGTGAAAAAAATTAATTGAAAACTTTTGCAAATCTCCAATTTATTCAGTATATATTATCCATTCCACATGTAGAAGTAGTTTGCTAGTAATTTTATCACAGAAGATGTAACATTTGTTATTCTCTAAATGTTATGCAAAAAATGTTTGCGTAATATTGTAGTGATGAAGAAATGATTTAAGTAAAATTAGAAAACTTTTGTTTATGTCCCTATATAAATTTTTAGCAGTGACTAATTATCTAAAATTTCAGTGAAAGCCTAATTTAAGACCTGACTTGGGCAGCGCCTGTGGCTCAAAGGAGTAGGGCGCCGGCCACATATGCCGGAGGTGGTAGGTTCAAACCCAGCCCGACCAAAAACTGCAAAAAAAAAAAAACAAAAAAAACCTGACAATTATTTGGATAGCTAATTTGTTTTTATGATGTCTTCTATTTTTCAACAGTTTACTTTATCCAAATGTATAGATGCTGTGATGGTAATGGGAAATTCCCATTTATTCATGAATCGTTCCAACAAACTTGCTGTGGTAGCAAGTCACATTCATGAAAGGTATGACCATTATGATTATTTTTTCTATTCAGTGCTGAACATTTGTGAGATTTTTGTGCCAATTGGCATGTATTGTTCCTATTGTATATTGCAAACGAAAATCTTTTCTACCCAGTGAACATCACATACAGCAGCAAGAACAAGTACATGTATATTTTGACAACTATGAATATTGAAAACCTCATTACCTGCTAGATAGTGGAGTTATGGAGTGGCATAACTAATTTACACAGGTTGAATTATATTGTCTAGGCAGAAAAGGAGAAGGAACTATCAAATTGGGTTGGTATTTCCTCTCACCTTCTTTTCAGTATATGTCTGCCCCTGATGAGGGGTAAGATGTGAGGTTTGATTCTGTTCTCCCTTCAGCCAGTAGCTCTGTGTACCTTTCAGGGCATGACTATTTCACTGCTCTGTGGGTGACTTTTTGTGTTTAGAAATAAGCATTTTTCTTTTAACATTGGCTTCTAAACCTAAGACAAGTATTCCATCTGATACTTGACTGAAGAAACAATTATCTTCTCTAGTATTGTTGTAAAAATTGGCTGTGTTAGACTCGCTGCAAGATGGTGCCGTTAGTCTGCAGCTGATGTTCAATATGGCCACATATCTGACACATTTCCATGAATAATTTTGATAATATTTATTTGTCACATTATGCATTGAATGTAGAATTGAATCCTCATGTAAGATACAGCTCTTCTGTGTCTTAACTGTCACATCATAATAGAAGTGACTCTTGTTTACCAACATATTTCACCTGAGATTAGTGGCTACGTGTCAAATTTTCTTATTCTTAGGACTGCTTCCTCTGGTGGGGAAAAGAGTCCACAGGCCACCAAGCACATGCACCTACTTTCATCCGTATTTTTCCTAGAATTGGAGGAAAAGCCAGAGTTTGTTTTCTTCTCCTTCCCTCACTCTTTCCCTCCTTTCCTCCTTTTCTTCCCTTTTTCTTCTTTCCTTCCTCCCTTTTATTTCTCTCCTTCCTCCCTTGCTTCCTTCCACTCCTTCCTTTTCTCCCTTCCCTCCTCCCTCCCTTCCTTCTTTCCATCCAATCAAAAGTGTCCTCTGTGTGATTACCTTAAATGTCATGAAGCACAGGAGAATGCTTTTAGGGACCCTTGGGCCAGATTTGTATTACTGGGGTAGATAATATGTACCTCAAATAAACTAGTAGTAAGTTAGAATTTGGTGGAAATCTCTTGAGATTATCATCTGAGAATGGAAAGTGTGGAGACCACCTGAAGCATTTTAGGAGACTATAGCCCAAGACCCTCTTTATTTTCACTTATTGTTCAGAAAGCACTGGAACCATGAAAACGTTCTGTAGTGATAGACAAATGTTTGTTGATTTACCTATTTTATACATTTTTTAAAAATGAAATTTATTGTAGAATCTTGTGAGTCCAAAATTGGTGTGATTTTGTTTTCTCTGTTGAATTTCATTCTGTGCATGAGTAAGAGTATGGGCAATGCATCCTGGTGTAACTGGACTTTTTCCCTCTGCTATTGCAGTCGATTTTTATATCCTGGAAAAAATGGCAGACTTGGGGACTTCTTCGGAGACCCTGGCAACCCTCCTCCTGAATTTAATCCTACAGGAAGTAAAGATGGAAAATACGAGCTGTTAACAGCAGCAAATGAAGTTATTGTTGAAGAGATTAAAGATCTAATGACCAAGAGTAACAGCTTTTTAAAAACTTATTGTTATTTTGCAAATAGAGTTGATTTTGGAGATCTTTGACATGTAAAATTCAAAGATTTGAAACTCTTGATACTACTTGCTAACCACTCTTTTCTTTATCAAAATCTGTATAATTTATCTTACCTCTATAGCATTTGACATTGCTGACCAGCCTGTACTAGTTTTCTTTTTTTTTTTTTTTTTGAGACAGGCTTTTTTGCTCTGTCACTCACCCTGGAGTGCAGTGGCCCAATCACATAGCTCACCGCATCCTCAAATTCATGGGCTCAAGGGATCATCCTGCCTCCGCCTCCCATGTTATATGGGACTATTAATACTCATTACCATAGTTGATTAATTTTTTTCTCTTTTTTCTTAGAAATAGGATCTCACTGCTTGGTGCCTGTGGCTCAAGCAGCTAAGGCGCCAGCCACATACACCTGAGCTGGCAGGTTCGAATCCAGCCCAGGCCTGCCAAACAACAATGACGGCTGCAACCAAAAAATAGCCGGGCGTTGTGGCCGGCACCTGTCATCCCAGCTACTTGGGAAGCTGAGGCAAGAGAATCGCTTAAGCCCAGGAGTTTGAGGTTGCTGTGAGCTGTGATGCTACAGCACTCTATCCAGAGCAACACTTGAGGCTCTGTCTCAAAAAAAAAAAAAAAAAGAAAAAGAAAAAGAAATAGGATCTCACTATGTTGCCCAGGCTGGTCTCAAACTCCTGGGCTCAAATGATCCTCCTGCTTCGGCCTCCTGAGTAGCTGGCACTAATAGTTACAAGCCACTGCACTTGGCCAGTCTTTACTTCTTTACTTTTATTTTTATTTATTTATTTATTTTTTTGAGATAGTTGCCTAGTGTAGAGGGTGCAGTGGTGTCATCATGACTCCCTGCAACCTCAAACCCCTGGGCTCAAGCAATCTTCCTACCTCATCCTCTTGAGTAGCTGAACTCAATGTACATGCTACCATACCTGGCTATTTTTTTTTTTTTTTCTGAGACAGAGTCTCACTATGTCACCCTCGGTAAAGTGCCTCAAACTCTTGGGCTTAAGAGACTCTCTTGCCACAGCCTCCCAAGTAACTTGGACTTACAGGCACCCATTACAATGCCCAGCTATTTTTTGGTTGCAGCTGTCATTGTTGTTTAGCAGGCCCGGTCTGGGCTTGAACTTGCCAGCCTTGGTGTATGTGGCTGGTGCCCTACTCACTGAGCTACGGGCGCCAAGCCAATGCCTGGCTATTTTTTGTAGAGTTGAGTTCTCACTCTGTTACTCAGGCTGGTTTTAAACTACTGGTCTCAAGGAATCCTCCCACCTTGGTCTCCCGAAGTGTTGAGATTACAGGCATGAACCAGCTTTTACTTCTTGAAACATAACTTTTGGCTTTTTTTTTTTTTTTTTTTGCTTCTAAAGTTATCCTATTGACCTGTTTTTCCTCTTTTTTAAACCATTTGTTAGTCTTCATCTCTTGTCCCCTTTTTTTTTTAAATGTATTATCTTTGCCTTCTATTATACTGCCATTCCATTTCCTATTTTTGTCAACCTCATCCACCTAGTTTTTCAAATTAAAAACTTTTGGTTTTGACTCTTTTCTTCTCAACTCTGATATCTAATCTGATATGAAATCCCAGTAGTTTAGCCTTAGATAGCCTGACCACTTCTATCTAGATTAACCTCAGCACTATTGACATTTTGGGCTAGACAGTTCTCTGCTGTGGGTACTGTCCTGTGTATTATAAAATACTTAACAGCATCCCTGACCTCTACGCACTACTAGATGCCATAACATCCGCCAGTTGTGATAAGCAAATATACCTTCAGACGTTGCCAACTGTTCCCTGTAGGGCACATTCGCCCTATAGGCTTCTGCTCTGATGATTGTAATGCTTCCTTTAACTGGTCTTCTGAATTTGTCTCCCCAGTTAAGTCTTTAAGTCAAAGTTGCCATTTTCCCAGCTTCCAGGCCTCTGCTGGATCCCTGTTGCCAGTGGGTGGTGGTTTTCAAATCTTAGTCTGCCTCAGAATCACTTGGAGGGAAAAGGCAGCTCTATGGAGACAGAAAATAGTGCCCAGAGCTAGGGAGAGACGGGAGTGACATGGGTACACGAGCCTAGGTGACCTTTTGGAGTAATGGAAGCTATTCCAAAATTGGACTTTGATGGTTGCACAACTATAAATTTACTAAAAATAACTGAGTTGCATATCTAAACAGAGTAAACTTTATGGTCTGTAAATTACACCTCAATAAAAATTTAAAAAAAAATTTTTTTTTCCTCAATAAAACTTTAAAAAATCACCTGGAAGAGCTCAGCGCCTGTGGCTCAAGTGGCTAAGGCGCCAGCCACATATACCTGAGCTGGCAGGTTCGAATCCAGCCCTGGCCGCCAAGCAACAATGACAGCTGCAACCAAGAAATAACCAGGTATTGTGGTGGGTGCCTGTATTCCCAGCTACTTGGGAGGCAGAGGCAGGAGAGTCACTTGAGCCCAGGAGTTGGAGGTTGCTGTGAGCTATGATGCTATAGCACTCTACCCAGGACGACAGCTTGAGACTCTGTCTCAAAAAAAAAAAAAAAAAAAGTCACCTGGAAGGCTTATTAAAACAAAATGTCAGGTCCCTGTTATAGTTTTTGATTCACTGATTTCTAAGAATTTGTGTTTTTATTAAGTTCCCAGGTGACGGTGCTCCTATAGCTGGTTTTAGAATCTTGCTTTAAGAACCACTGGCCTCCAGGTAAAAATCTCAACTTTCATAGTGTTGAAGACTTTTCCTGCTGTGACCTCATCCACGGGGTACCAGTTGTCCTGGACCAGCTGCCAGTAGAGGATTAGTCTAGATTCCTCACCCTCTTAAATTCCAGGTTTAGGATTTTGATTTCTTGGGGCACCTTTTTCACCCAAGACACCAAACTTGTGGCATCCTCCTTCCTGGCTTCCCATAGCCAGAGGGAAGAGTTTCTCTGTCCTCTTTTCACTAGCCATGCTTTGGGAGTGACCAGCAGAAGGATAGTGGGACATGGGAGGCAGGGAGCCTGTCCAGGCTGCCTACATTTATTCATGGCATTTTGTACAATTATGTATGATCATTCATAAATTTGAATCTTCCCAAATAACAGGAATTTTTGTCTAGACACAGTCTTGCTGTCACCCTGGGTAGAGTGCTGTGTCATAGCTTGTGCCAACCTTGGGCTCAAGGGATCCTCCTGCCTCAGCCTCCAGAGTAGTTGGGACTATAGGCCTGAGCCACCACACCTGGCTAATTTTTCTGTTTTTAGTAGTGACTGGCTGGTCTTAAACTCCTGAGCTTGAGCAATCCACCCATCTCAGCCTCCCACACTGCCACGATTACAGGAGTGCACCAGCACACCCAGCCCCAAATAACAGGATATTTTAATTAGTGTTTTTATTGTGGTAACAAAATTTACCATTTTAATCATTTCTGGGCGTACAGTTAGGTGTTGTTGAGACTACTCACTTCGTTGTGCAACCATTACTACCTTCCTTTTCCACAACTTGTTTTTCCAAACTAAAATGCCATACTCATTCCCCGTTCCCCCACCTCCCAGCCCATGAACAGACACCAGGATATTTTAAATTGAGAAAAGGTGAACAAGTTGCTTATTGAAGCATTACTAGGAACAAATTGGTATGTTTTTAAACCCCCAGTTTCAAAATGTCATTATTTTGATTCTATTCATGCAGAATCCTTTGGTTCTAAGCATACTTAGTTCAAGAAAATGCTAAATTATAGTTCAAACAAGTTCTTTAAAAGTCTCTTTTTAATATTTTCTGTTATTTGTAGGTGACATAAAGGGTCAACATACAGAAACTCTGCTGGCAGGATCCCTGGCCAAAGCCCTTTGCTGTATCCTTGGTGTCTGAGTTACATAGAAGGTGTCTTGTGTAACAAAAACGTCTTGTAACATTTTTTAGAACCATAGGTGTCCCTCAATAGGAGGCATGAGTGTAATAAAGTGGTAGAAATACAAAAGTAGTTTATCTTGGCTTTGAAATGTTTTTAAGATAAGTGGTACAAACTCAAAGTGAGAAGGATGAGAAAACTTTAGTTTCTATAGTATGTCCTTCTGCCTGCAGCCAGTGCTGCTTCACGATGCTTCCTTGTTTCTTATTCTAATAAATTGGGGCTTTTGAAAAATTTTTGTCTTCCTTGAGTTGGGAACAGTGATTTTAAAAGCTGTTTGCTGACCCTGAAGCTTAATAAATGAGTGACTGCTTCTCTATAGGCAAGCAGATTATTCTGCACTTAGCATAGGATAGTAACACCTTCCATCACACCTTATTGTTTGTGTGATGTTCTTTCATCCTAATGTAATCAAAATTTAGGGGAGTGGGACAGTATCGAGTAATTTGTCCCAGACTTTGACTTGGGTTGCCTGATCATCTTTGTGTGGTTTCCAAATTTATTACTTCAATTGACTGGATTACTGATTTGCTTGTGATCCCCAGTATTCAAATCTAGGACATGGGAGATAATAACAGGACAAACATATATTGCTAATTTTAATCTTCTGAGACAAGGATCATGTTTTGATGAGGTTACAAAGCCCAGTTGATTGCAGGTTGGTAATTGGAAATCGCCAGTCACTCTTGTGTATCTGTCACAGCAAGTGGAGATTTTTCTCTTTTAGCTGGGTTTATTTAACTAAAATTTGAGGTTATTTTTATGTTCACTATAGATATCTGTGAAATAAAATAGTATTTTTGTATTCCTTAATGCTAAGAAATTAGACATTCACAGAATGAACAAAGAAGTTAAAGGTAGGAGACTGTGTTTTTCTATGAGAATGGTAATCCTACTTATTTTACTATCGTATGTTAAGTGGACTGCCTAAAAAAATGGCTCAGTGAGTAGGGCGCTGGCCCCATATACCGAGGGTGGTGGGTTTAAACCCAGCCCCAGCCAAACTGCAACAAAAAGTAGCTGGGTGTTACGGTGGGCACCTGTAGTCCCAGCTACTTGGGAGGCTGAGGTAAGAGAATTGCCTACGCCCGAGAGCTGGAGGTTGCTGTGAGCTGTGATGCCATGGTACTCTACTGAGGGCAACATAGTGAGACTGTCTCTAAAAAAATTGATTAGGAAACCATATATGTTTAATAAAGTTCATTTAAATTATAATCTGTTTTTATTTTTATAGATAATCAAGAAATGAAATCAAGGATATTGGTAAGATTAAAAAATCAATACTCCTTATATTAACTGGAAGAGTAAATCAAAGAGAATAGTTCAAAAGGAACTTGCTCTGTTAGTCATTAAAACACAATTTAGGTCAGGTGTGGTGGCTTGTACCTGTAATTGTAGCACTTTGAGAGGTCAAGGTGGGAGGTCTTGAGCCTATGAGTCAAGGCTGCTGTGAGCTATGATTGCATCACTACACTCTAGCCTGGGCAACAGAGGAAGACCCTGTCTCAAAAGAAAAAAGAAAAGAAAATATGTTTAGTCTTACTAGGAAGCAAAGAAATGTCAAATAATGAGATTTTCCTTACTTGCTTGTTGGCTCAGCACAAAGAAAAATGTGGTAGTTCCCAGGGTTGACCATGGTGTTAGGAGTTGGTTATTTTCATGTGTCATTGATGAGAGGATAAATTGGTAATATTTTTCTGGAGGGCAATTTGGTAATCCGTATCAAAATTAAATGTGCATACAATTTAGCAATAACTGATTATCTTTGGGATGTAACTGGGGATTTGTGCAGAGGGTATATGAGGGTGTTATCATAGCACTGTTTAAATCTGAGAATTGGAAACTGCTTAAATATCCTCTATAGATAAATAGTGGAAATCTATTAAGTCAGCAAGAAGCCTAACATATATATATTCTAATTCTTTGACATAAAAATATTCTCTTTCCTAATACATATATTGTGAACTGAAAAATCAGGTTGTAAAACACTAGGTAGAGTATCATCCAGTTATTCTGTGTGTGTGTGTCTTTGGGGTGTGAGTGTACATACTTGCCCACATAGATGCTCTCTAGAAGGGTGTTCATCAAGCTATTTACAAGGTATATCTCTGGGTGATAGGATTTAGGGAGAAATTTTGTTGTTATCTTTACATGTTAGGTATTATTTAATAATAAATGGGAAGACAAATTGGAAAAATTATATTAATTATAGCTCACTGTATATTGTGTGACACTTGCGTCAAAGTACTGAGTGAGACATTTGAGAGGGATGTGCCTGAAAGTTATTAACATTGCTGTGATTTTTCAGGTGATTAAGGCTGCAGAAGACAGTGCATTGCAGTATATGAACTTCATGAATGTCATCTTTGCAGCACAGAAACAGGTGAATTGAGAACCTACGTTTTAAAAAATATTTGTTTAATAATGAAGGAAGGAACCAATTATTAATGGCCTGTTCCGAGAGACAGTCTGAGAAAATAAATGTGTTAATGGGCTAGGAATCCAGAATCCATATTGTGTACTTGTTATTTCTCTATCTGGGTCCTGAGTTGCTTGGGAATTTGATGGGCCCCCAGAACACTGTGCAGTGCAGTTTTGCATATAGTTTCCTAGCATTCAGGCAATCCCTTTTAGTTTATCCTTGGATTTCACACTAAGAAATGACTTGACAATGTGCAAAACCTTTGATTTCCTTCTCTTACTTTAGTGAACTGTGTAAAAATTCAGTATTCTAACTTTGCAATAACTGAAATGTTTAGATAAATCATGACTAATGCACTTTCTTCCTTGATACCTTTTAATAAATGAAAGAACAGTGGTGCCTGTGGCTCAGTGAGTAGGGTGCTGGCCCCATATACTGAGGGTGGTGAGTTCAAACCCAACCCCGGCCAAACTGCAACAGTAAAAAAAAAAAAAAAAAAAAAATTAAAAAAACAAACAACTTAATTAAAAAAAATTAAAAATAAATGAAAGAAAATCTTCTAAAAACTTAAGTTTTAACATAAAATGCTGCCTGTATTATTATCTATATATTCTGTAATATTCTCACTGACTGGCAAGATGATGCAATGAAAAGAGCACAGACTTTGGAGACAGACAGAGTAGGGTGACAGCTCTGCCATCCACTGGCTTTGTGACCACAGCCTGGCTGAGTCCTGGGTGCTTTAGCTGCCAAATGCAAATGAAGTATCTGCCAGGTAGAGTCACTGTGCATATTATTGTAAATGAGGTATTTTCAGAACAGAGCCTGGCACATAGTAGGTTCTCTGTATAGGGTACTCATTAATGTTATTATTCCTATAATATTTTCAAAATGTTCTTTTCAGAATATTTTGATTGATGCCTGCGTTTTAGACTCTGATTCAGGGCTTCTCCAACAGGTATGTTTCAAAAGAACGCGTGGTGTTGCTTATGAAAATTAATGATTATTGATTACAGTTTAAAATGATAATTCTTTGGCTATATTGAGTTAAACTAAAATATGTTATTAAAACTAATTTTATCTGTTTCCCTCTTTTTTATGGAGGGCCTAGAAAATTATAAATTATGTATGTTGCTTGCATTATATTTCTGTTGGGCAAAACTGTTAGATGTTGGTTTTTAATCAAAAGTAAAAAACCTGAATTTCGGCCATGTACAGTGTCTCACACCTGATCAAGGGTCCTTAAACTTTTTAAACAGGGGGCCAGTTCACTGTCCCTCAGACTGTTGGAGGACTGGACTATAGTTTAAGAAAAAACAAACAAACAAAAATAAAAAACTGTGGGGCAGCGCCTGTGGCTCAGTGAGTAGGGCGCGGGCCCCATATGCCAAGGGTGGTGGGTTCAAACCCAGCCCCAGCCAAACTGCAACAAAAAAATAGCATTGTGGCGGGCGCCTGTAGTCCCAGCTGCTCAGGAGGCTGAGGCAAGAGAATCACGTAAGCCCAAGAGTTAGAGGTTGCTGTGAGCTGTGTGATGTCATGGCTCTCTACCCGAGGGCAGTACAGTGGGACTCTTTCTCTACAAAAACAAAAACAAAAAAAAAACTGTGAACAAATTCCTATTCACACTGCACATATCTTATTTTGAAGTAAAAAAACAAAATGGGAACAAATATAATCACACCGCCTCATGTGGCCTGCGGGCCGCAGTTTGAGGACCCCTGCCTGAAATTTTAGCACTTTGAGTGGTCAAGGCAGGATGATTGCTTGAGCCCAGGTATTCAAGACCCTTCTGTGCAATAGTGAGACCCTGTCTCTACAAATATTAAAAAATTAGTTGGATGTGGTAGTGTCCCAGATACTTGGGAGGTGGAGGCAGGGATCACTTTATCATTTGATCCTAGGAATTCAAGGCTCCAGTAAGCTATGATGACACCACTGCATCCTAGCCCAGATGACAGAGGGAGAGTCTATCCAAACAAAATAAAACAAACTGAATTATATCTTAGTTTAATCAAAAGGAAAGGGAAAAACCTGTAAGTCTGAAGAAATTACCAAGGTTTTGATAAATGTTTTTTGGCCACAAGAAATAATTCCTAAGCGATCAGGCCAGGTGCGGTGGCTCACACCTGTAATTCCAGCACTTTGAGGGGCCAAGGCAAGAGAATAGCTGAGGCCAGGAGTTTAAGACCCTTTCTCTACCAAAATTTCTTAAAAAATTAGCCAGGTGTGGTAGTGCATGCCTTTAGTCCCAGATACTTGGGAGATTGAGGCAGGTGGATTGTTTGAGCCCAGGAGTTGGAGGTTACAGTGACTATGATCATGCCACTGCACCCTATCCTGGATGACAGAGTGAGACCCTGTCTCCAAAAGAAAAAAAAAATTGTGTTTCAAAGGACATCAAGAAAGTAAAAGAATAAAACAACTGGGAAAAGTATTTGCAAATCGTATCTGATAAAGGGGCTTGTATTCATATTTTATAAAGAACTCTTAAAATTCACCAATAAGACAAATAACTCACCGGGCATGGTAGTTCATGCCTGTAGTCCCAGCACTGTGGGAGGGTGAAGTGGGAGGATTGCTTGAGCTCAGGAGTTCGAGGCTTGTCTGAGTGAGAGTGAGACCACGACTCAAGAACAAAATTGAAAAACCTAGCCAGGGACCTTGGAGAGTGCCTATAATCCTAGCAGTTTCGGATGCTGAGGCAGCAGGATGCCCACAGTCTGAATCTGAGGTTGCAGTGAGCTATGATGCCATTGCACTCTGCTCAGAGCATAGGGTAGAACTCTGTCTCGACAAAAAAAAAAAAAAAAAAGACATTTAAAAATGGGCAAAGATTTTGAATAGATATTTCTCAAAGAAAATCTACAAGTGATCAATAAGTACATGAAAGGATGCTCAGTATCATTAGTGACTAGGGAAATGCAAATCAAAGCCATGATGCGATTCCACTTCACCCCCTCGGATAGCTAGTGTTGGTGAGGATGTAGAGACATTAGATCCCTCCTACACTTCTGCTGGGATGTAAAATGGTATTGCCACTTTGGAAAGTAGTCTAGATAACTTTCTCAAAAAGTTAAATATAGAATTACCATGTGACTCAGCAGTTCCACTCCGAGGCATATATTCAAGTGAAATGAAAATGTATGTCCACACAAAAATATGTTCTTCAATATGCATAGCTTTCTTATTCATAATAGACCAAAACTGGAAACAACACAAATGTCTGCTCATCGGTGAATGGATAAACAAATTGTGGACTTTTTGTTATAGGAAGAAATGAGGTACTGTGCGTGCTCATAAACTTTGAAAACATTCTAAGTGAAAGAATGCAGTCACAAAAGGTCATATTTTGTGTCATTTCCATTCATATGAAATGTCCAGAATAGGCAAGTGCATGGAAACAGAAAGTAGGTTTAGAGTTGCCAGGGGCTGGGGGAGAGGGGATAGGGAGTGATTGGGGACGGGTGTGGGGTTTCTTTGTGGAATGATGAAAAATGTACTGGAATTAGATACTGGCAATGGTTGCACAATTCTGAATATACTAAAAACTACTAGATTGTACTGCTTAAAATGGGGAATTTTATAGCATGTTAATTATATCGCAAAGTTGTTACTCAAAAAGTTTAATGAAAATTAATAAATATGACAACAAAAATGTATCAATAGCAAACAAATAGGAAAAAAGACATACTCGCTTATATAACCATCTTCAAAGAGTGAAAGAGTACTGTCAAGAGAGAAAAATAAGAGGTTTTTTTTGTTGTTTTGAGACAGTTTCATTTCATCACCTTCAGTAGAGGGCTCACAGCTCACAGCAATCTCAAACTCTTGGGCTTAAGTGATCCTCCCACCTCGGGCTCCCAGAGTACTAGGATTATAGGCATGAGCCACCTTGCCCAGCCTGAAATAAGAGATTTTGAACATCTTAAGAAATAGCTGGAAGTTTCTGGTCCTCATTTATGCTGGGAAGATGTCTTTCTATCTCTCTGGACAAACTAAGTAAGTGGTAGTTTAGCAGAGCCCTCTGTGTGTCTTGCAGGCTTGTGACATCACAGGAGGCCTGTACTTGAGGGTCCCTCAGATGCCTTCACTTCTGCAGTATTTGCTGGTAAGGAGGCAGCAAGAGTGACCCCAATGCCTTGAATAAAATATGACAACCCCTCCCCCACCCCACTCCCCTGTCCTGGGAAATGAATGGGAACAAGATGGCTGGTGCTGATAATTGGAAGAAAGGAATAATTGGGTGGTCTTAGAGTTTCAAAGCTGAGGAAGACAGGCTTCAGATGACTTTTCCCTTATTTTAAGTAAAAGTTCCTTGTTTTTGTTTGTTTTTTCTTTTTTACAGTGGGTTTTCCTTCCTGATCAAGATCAGAGATCTCAGTTAATCCTCCCACCCCCAATTCATGTTGACTACAGGGCTGCCTGCTTCTGTCATCGAAATCTCATTGAAATTGGCTATGTCTGTTCTGTGTGTTTGTCAAGTAAGTTCATGTACTTAGTTTTTCTTTGTCAGGGGACAGGCAAAAAATATCTGAATTTTGTGATTTTTAAATCACCCTGTTTTTTGTTTTGTTTTTAATTTATAGTATTCTGCAATTTCAGCCCTATCTGCACTACGTGCGAGTAAGTATCCTTCAGGTTGTGTGGATGGCTCATACTTCAGAAGTTTCAAGTATTAAAAAGTGTTTTCTTCTTTCTGTCATTTTAGGACAGCCTTTAAGATCTCTCTGCCTCCGGTACTGAAGGCCAAGAAAAAGAAACTGAAAGCATCTGCATGAGGATAATGCATTCCCCTACTTGTAGAGCTGTTAATAGAGTCTTTGTTGCGTAGGCTCTGAAAAAAACACAGATATGCAGGGGATAATTTTTAATGTAGTGAGATTCTTATAGGAAATATTTCCAAAACATCCTTCTCATCCTGGGCTTCTGAGGGACTGATTTGTTTATGGAAGTCATTCTATGCAATATATCCTAAAATCTCCCATGACTGGTTTTTGTCCATAGAAGGAGAAGAAAGCACAAATTTGTGGCTTTTTTTTTTTTTTTAATAGGATGATCTTTTGTTAATGATCTGATTAACTGATCACCTGTCACCTGTCATGACTGATTATATGTTTTAGAAGTTATTATCCAAGTTTAGGTTCTGCCTGTGAAGTGTATGGCATGTGAAATTTGAACACATCTTTGGAAAAAGTGACTGTTTACGGAATAATGGCATTAATCATCTTACTTAATCAACAGTTAACATCAGCAATTGTCATACAAATAAAATCCTCATTGTCTAAATTGATATTTAGCTTCAGATATTAACACTTTTTTTGTCTGATACTATGTATCAGTACATATTTGGACAAAATATCCAAATATAATAGTTTGTCACCAAATACCTACAATATTTGATTTTAAGTGAGTTTAAGAAGAACAAGGGCAGTAGTCTCATAGCAAATTTTTCTTCACAAACAGTTGGGTAAAGAGCTTAGTTGTGGAAGCTAATGTCTGGTTGTAAGGACATTCCTATTTTTTAGTGGACGAAAAAACACATTAATATTGGAAACTGTTCTCTAGAAGTTTTGAAGTGATTACTGAAAACCTTTATAAGTTAAAAAAAAATGATTTGCAATTTCAACAATAAACATTTTATTTTTCTATGTAATCTTGAAATTATTAAAAGTCCTTTTAAGTTCCAGCATGTATATATATGAAGAGTTTAAGGAATGGTGGCTGGTTTAGCTTGTTTTTACAGTTGACAGGCTGGGTAAGGTGGCTCATGCCTATAATCCCAGCACTTTGGGCACTTTGGGAGGCTAAAATGAGAGCATCACAAGAGGCCAAGAGTTTGAGACCAGCCTGAGCAACACAGACCCTCATCTCTGCAAAAAAATATTAAAAACAAAAGTAATTTAAAAACCTGTTTGTGTATATAAGTTTATATGTAAATAGATTTAATATTTTTCTTTATACAAGCTGGATCTTAAATAATTTGTTTTTGGCCTAGATGATTTCAGGTAGATTTTATATTCTGGATTTATGGTTTTGTTAACAAATTATCCAGCTCGAACAAAAAACGAGACCCTGTCTCTACTAAAAATAGAAAAAACTGAGGCAGGAGGATCGCTTGAGCCCAAGAGTTGAAGGTGAGCTATGACGCCACAGCACTCTACCTAGGGTGACAGCTTGCAACTCTGTCTCAAAACAAAACAAAACAAAACAGACAAAAAAACATTATACAAAGACTTTGTTGATCACTTTGAACTCATTTGTTAATTTTTGAGTTTGAGAATCTGTCTTTTAAAAATAATACTTTATATTTCATATGCTAATTAAGTATAATGAAAAGCACTATTTTACGTTTAGGAAATAAGACATCATATCTAAAAGATGAATAATTTCAAATAAGCTAATAAGGCTTTGCTGTTTTTTCATTAAAAATGTTTTACATATTTGCTTAATTGTTTCAGCTTTATTTGTAACTGATTTAAAACATTGTGACTTAGGAACTTTCACATAAGGTCATAGCACCTATATTAAAAGGAAGTTTAGGGGCGCCTATGGCTCAGTGAGTAGGGTGCTGGCCCCATATACCAAGGGTGGTGGGTTCAAACCCCACCCCTGCCAAACTGCAACAAAAAATAGCCGGGTGTTGTGGCGGGAGCCTGTAGTCCCAGCTACTTGGGAGGCTGAGGCAAGAGAATCACCTAAGCTCAAGAGCAGGAGGTTGCTGTGAGCTGTGATTCTACTGCACTCTACTGAGGGTGGCAAAGTGAAACTCTGTCTCTTAAAAAAAAAAGGAAGTTTAGGCTCAGCACCTGTAGCTCAGTGGCTAGGGCACCAACCCCGTACACTGGAGCTGGCAGGTTGGAACCCAGCCCAGGCCTGCCAAACAACAATGACAACTACAACAAGAACAAAAATAGCCGGGCGTCATAGTGGGCGCCTGTAGTCCTAACTGCTTAGAAACGCTAAGGCAAGAGAATCATTTAAGTCCAAGAGTTTGAGTTTGCTGTGTGCTGTGACACCAGGGCACTCTACCAAGGACAATATAGTGAGACTCTGTCTCAAAAAGAAAAAAAGGTGGGGGGTGTCGCCTATGGCTCAGTGAATAGGGCTCTGGCCCCATATACCAGACTGGTGGGTTTGAGCTCAGCCCCGGCCAAACTGCAACAAAAAAATAGCTGGGCATTATGGTGGGTGCCTGTAGTCCCAGCTACTTTGGAGGCTGAGGCAAGAGAAATAGCTAAGCCCAAGAGCTGGAGGTTGCTGTGAGATAACAATGCCACAGGCACTCTACCAAGGGCAAAAAAGTGAGACTTTCTAAAAAAAAGAAAAAAAGGGAAGTTTAGAAAAATTTTCCCCTAAGGGGGAGAGTAATGCAAATCAGATAACTCTAGAAATCTACATATGCCCATACCAGATATTTGCCTTGCTGGCATCACAAGAGTTGTAGGGGATAAAGAATTTAAAAGTGTTTTATAAGCTGTAAAGTGCTTTAACAGGTAAGGCAGTGTTTGACAGAATGTACTTCTTAGATCTCCACCTTCTGGGAATGGTACTACCTGAGGCCCAGCCTCTGATTCTGAAATCCAGAAGCCTGTTACTGTGGGAAGCCAGGCTCCCACAGGCTGATCCCAGCAGTGACAGCATGGCAGGAATGCTGAAGTCCCCAGGCAAGGCTCCACTGAGGAGCATCTTCAGTTTGAGAATTGCCCCCGGGCCAGATTTACACTGGGGTCTAAGTTGCTTCCACCCAAATTCATTGCCTTTCTTCCTTTCCTCTTTTTCCTCTCTCCCTTCCCTCCTTTGGTCCTTCCCTTCCCCCTTCTTTTCCTTTCATTCAGGGTCAGATTGTGGCCTGGTCTGAGGGCTGTCCTAGCTCCATCCCTATTTAACAGGCGGTTTCCTTAATGCACTTTAATCTCACCTTGGCAGCAGCTTCTAGGATAGTGATTCTCAACCTTCCTAATGCTGCAGCCCTTTAATACAGTTCCTGGGGGTTGCGACCCACAGGTTGAGAACTGCTGTTCTAGGAGGACACAGGCTACAAAAAAGTACTAATAAATAGAGGATCTTTAAAAAGCTTTCATCATTATCCCTTCTTTCATTCAAGTTTTGTTCAATGTAAGCCAGGGGCAGGGGAGGCCCAGTGGGGAGGATCCCTTCAGCTCAGGAGTTTAAGATCAGCCTAAGCAAGAGTGAGATCTTCTCTAGTAAAAATAGAAAAATTACCCAGGTGTGGTGGCAGGTACCTATAGTCCCAGGTATTCAGAATCTGAAGCAAAAGGATCGCTTGAACCCAGGAGTTTTAGGTTACTGTAAGCTAGGCTGATGCCACAGCACTCCAGCCTGGGCAACAGAGTGAGACCCTCTCATTAAAAAAAAAAAGCCTGCTTCTGAGCTGTACAATTTTGTTTCTGTGAGAAGGCCAACTGTTTCTCTTCATTCAGTTGTCTTCATCTCTCAGTCTTCGGTGTTGTATCGATAATTTCTTTAGTGTCTGCAAAATGAAAATGGAATTGGGTTGAGTAGACTTTAAAATACTACATATAAAAATATTCTTAATTAAAAAAAATATTCTAGGCTTGGCACTACATATAAAAATATTCTAATTCAAAAAAAAAATATTCTCAAGCGGCTAAGGTGCCAGCCACATATACCTGAGCTGGCCTGTTTGAATCCAGCCTGCCAAACAACAATGACGGCTGTAACCAAAAAATGGCCGAGGCATTGTAGACGGAGTCTGTTGTCCCAGCTACTTGGGAGGCGGAGGCAGGAGAATCGCGTGAGCCCAGGAGTTAGAGGTTGCTGTGAGCAGTGATGCCATAGCACTCTACCCAGGGCGACAGCTTGAGACTCTGTCTCAAAAAAAAAAAAAAAAATTCTAGTAAAGATGAAAACAAGGAAGTCATCTGCATGTGAAAATACTAGTGCCACAGAGAAGCAGGATCTTAGAGACTGAGATGGGAAAGGGACTTTGAGGTTGTCCTGCTTGGCCTCCCTCCCACACTGGCCCTCCTCTGGGTTTCTCCCAAGGGGTCCCCCTCTTTATTTATTTATTTATTGCAGTTTTTGGCCATGGCTGGGTTTGAACCTGCCACCTCTGGTATATGGAGCCAGTGCCCTACTCCTTTGAAACACAGGCACTGCCCAAGGGGTGCCTCTCTTTAGAATGCCTAGTGCTGGTGGACCCACCTCTCTGGGCTTCAGGCTTGCAAAGACAAACACATGCACACATAGCTGCTCTAAATGATTTTAGCTAAGCATTCACACTGCAAAAGAAACAAGGATATTGCACAGAACTGGTGTAGATGCAGCATACTTTATCCCCTACTCCCTATCCCCATGGAGTAAGGCTGCCAGTGCACTCTTGCTGCCAGAGGTGAGCAAGAAGCCTAATTCTCATAATTCTGCCCTTCATGCTCCAATACCATGCCCAAAGAATAGACACACACCGTGTCTATGTGTTTTCATTGTGGAAAGGAATGAAAGCACATAGACACAGTCAGTGTGAGGCCCAGGAACCTGCGAGAAAGCCAGCAGCTTTCCAGTGCGTCCAAGACACCATGCTTCCAGGATAGTCCCTTCTATTTTCAGCAATTCTATTTACCAGACAACTTTATATCTCGAACCAAAATATCTCTCCTTGTAGTTTCTATCATTGGTCCCTATAAGACTCGGTCTCTTTCTCCCCCTATAGTGGCAAGTGGTAGTAGCAATAACATCATACTATATTCCACCCCAATTATAGTATTCAGATTCTCAAAACCAGTTGCAGGGTTAAGAGCATAGTCTGGTGCCAGACTTTGACTCTGCCATTTTGGAAAAATAATGTATGTGCTCTGTGCCTCAGTTTTTGCATCTGTAAAATGGAGATATGAATCATCTCAGTGAGAGTTTCTTGACCACCCAATTTAAAAATGTAGTCTTGGGTGGCCCCCGTAGCTTAAAGGAGTAGGGCGCTTGCCCCATATGCCGGAGGAGGCGGGTTCAAGCCCAGCCCTGGCCAAAAACTGAAAAAAAAAAAAAAAAAAAAAAAAGATAAAAATGTAGTCTTTCTCCCCAGCTCTCTCTCTCCTGCTTACTTTCCCTCCATCAACTCTTATCTCACACACTGCATATTTTATTTGTTTGCTGTCTATCTCCCCTCTGAGCATGTAAGCTTCACAAGGGTTAGAAGTTTTATAATTTTATCCATTGCTAGTGGCTAAACAATGACAAATTATTTGTTGAATGAATAATGATAATATGGGCTAGCACTTATTAAACATTTATTTTGCATTGAACATAGTTCTATATATTTTAACTATATTAACTCATTTAATCTTCACAATATATATATATATATATATATATATATATTCTTTTTTTTTTTTTTTTTTTTTTTTTTTTGGTAGAGACAGAGTCTCATTTTATCGCCCTTGGTAGAGTGCCATGGCATCACACAGCTCACAGCAACCTCCAGTTCCTGGGCTTAGGTGATTCTCCTGCCTCAGCCTCCCAAGTAGCTGGGACTACAGGCGCCTGCCACAATGCCCATCTATTTTTTTGTTGCTGTTCGGCCAGGGCCAGGTTTGAACCCACCACCCTCTGTATATGGGGCTGGTGCCCTACTTACTGAACCACAGGCACCGCCTACGATATACTTTTTTTTTTTTTGAGATAAGAGTCTCACTTGGTAACCCTGGTAGAATGTCATGTTGTCATCATAGCTCACAACAACCTTGACTTGGGCTCAAGCAATCCTCCTGCCTCATCCTCCAGAGTAGCTGGGACTACAGGCTCCCACCACAATGCCCAGCTAATTTTTCTATTTTTAGTAGAGATGGGGTCTTGTTCTTGCTCTGGCTGGTGTCAAGCTCTTGAGTTCATATGATCCAGCGGCCTCAGCCTCCCAAAGTGCTAGGAACTGAGATGGCCTCAATATACTATTCTTATTCTCATTTTACAGATGACTTGGGGAGTTAAGTAACATTTCCAGGGCTATTTAACCAAGAATGAAAGCGAGAGAACATGATTGACATCTACTGCTTAACCTGGGCTAGTTTCTGGCATCCCTAGGTGGAATCCCCTTTGGAGCTAAGTCATTCAAGGATGCCCTTCAACAGCCTTAGTCAGGATCCCCCAGCAGATCCACTGCTCTGATAAAGCCCATTGACCAGGTCCAAACTCAGTCTCTTACCAGGGTAATTTCAGTTTTCCAGTAAAACCAAACATTGACTCAACCTAGAAGAGGTGAAACTATCATTCATAAACCCAAAGCTGTCCTGGGAAAATTCAACCAGTTACTGAAGTCTTTATGTGTATTCATTTTTTTTTTTTTTTTTTTTTAATGAGAGACACAGTCTCACTTTGTTACCCTTGGTAGAGTGCTGTAACGTCACAGCTCACAGCAACCTCCAACTCTTGGGCTTAAGCAATTCTCTTGCCTCAGCCTCCCAAGTAGCTGGGACTACAGGCATCTGTCACAATGCTCAGCTATTTTTAGAGGTGGGGGGGTCTCACTCTAGCTCAGGCTGGTCTCGAACTTGTGAGCTCAGGTAATCTACCCGCCTTGGCCTCCCAAGGGCTGGGATTATAGGTGTGAGTCACTGCGCTGGGCTTTATGTGCATTCTTTTTTTTTTTTTTTTTTGCAGCTTTTGGCTGGGGTCAGGTTTGAACCCACCACCTCCAGTATATGGTGCCCTACTCCTTTGAGCCACAGGTGCCGCCCTATGTGTATTGTTTATAGTGAGGAGTGTGTATGAAATGATGTGGAGAGAGGAATACAAATGGTCATGGTTACTTATTCATAGAAATGTTTCTTTTCTGGAAGATTTACCTCCCAAGCTTTATGGTTTGCCCCTGCTGACTCTATTTGTAGATTCATTCCGCCAAAATAAATGGAGAATAACAGAAATATGTAAGTGACAATTTTCCTCTTAATAACATTCTCCTAGGCTTTATTCCCAGATATCAAGAGAGGTAAACACTTTGCAGTTTCCCAGAGAACAGCTGAGATGCAGGGAAATGTTTCATGCTAATGTTACAACTGGAGCAACCTGAAATTTTTCAGGAGTGTAGGGAAAAGATAACACCCAGTGTAAGGTTGTTATACTCAACTTTCAGAAACCTTTCATAATAGTAGTTTTGCTAATCAATTAATATATAACTTAATGGCAAGACTAATAATGGCAAACATTTATTTGGCATTTGTTTGTGAGCCAACATCACATGTGGATTTGTATGAACACCATACATGGATTCTCTCAGCTGAAGGACACACTATAACTAACAAAATGAGTGAGCATTAACTGAGTGCTTATTGTATACCAGGCATTGGTCTGACCTCATTAGATATGTTACCTCACTTAGTCCTCACACAATCTTTTGAAGGAAGGGCTATCCTTTTTATATAAATGAGGAAACTGAAACAGAGAGAGGGTAAGTGACTTAATAGCTAGAGATGTCACTTAATAGCTAGAGAGTATCTGTGGAAGAAGGTAAAAAATCCCATATTAGGCAGTCTGACTCTGGACATCAACTCCCAGTCCCATGGCTATAACAATGCTTGAAATGCTCTGAGGCTATTTACATGAGAAAATAAAAGTTTTTCCCAGGCTGAATTTTGATACTTTACCATCTGCCCTATAGCTGGGCAAAATCTCTTGTGTGTTCTTTGATCAGATCTGCTTTCAGGGTGCTGACAACTCAGTGTGGTGGAGAAAACTATTAAAAAAATCGGGAGAATGATAATAAAAGCAATTCAACAGGGCCACATAATCACAGTACTGCAGCCTTATTCCCTTTTTGTCCCCCCAAATAAAAAAATCCCCATAAAAATCAAGTTTATTAAGGAGCAAATCCTACCCTTTTTGTTTAAAAGCCAGTGCTTAAAGCCTCACCCTTGCAGTGTAGCTGCATTAACTCCCAGGTTAGGGAAAACTCCAATTTTTGAATGGGATAAGGATTCCTACCTTTTCAAGATTTTTTTTTTCCTTTGAGACAGTCTCATTTTGTCGCCCTCAGTAGGGTGCTGTAACATCATAGCTCACAGCAACCTCAGACTCTTGGGCTCAAGCGATTTTCTTGCCTCAGCCTCCCCAGTAGCTGGGATTCAGGTGCCCGCCATAACGCCCAGTTATTTTTTATTAGAGATGGGGGGGTCTCGCACTATCTAGCTCCGGTTGGTCCTAAACTCGTGAGCTCAGGCGATCCGCCCGCCTATAGCCTCCCGGAGTGCTGGGATTACAAGTGTAAGACACCACGGTTGGGTCAAAATTCTTCTTACAGGTGGCGAGTAAAGCCTCCAAGTAGCAAGGCCTGTGGGCGTGGGCGGGGCCGGGACGCTTCGGCCCGGGCCAGGGCGGGCTCTCTTATTACTGGCCAATCACGACGCGCTGCTCCCCCTGGCCAACAGCCTAGTGGTGGTTGCCATAGCTCCCGGCTTTCGTTTGACAAGATGGCTGTGGCGGGGCTGCTGTGGCTGCGTTTTCGCGTGTTGTCCCTTCCGGGCTTAGGCTGGCGTGGGTCTGCAGTACCCGGCCCGCGAGGCCCAAGCATGGCCTTTCCGCCGCCGGGCACTCTCCTTTTGGGGATCCTCCTTTTGAAGAATGTCCTGAGGCCGCTGCGAGGGGACTTGGGTGTGTATGGCCGGGCCCGGACTTGCAGGGGCCGGGGCTGAGGGGACCACATGTTTAAAGGATCAGACTGGGGACTCCTC
Source organism: Loris lydekkerianus (assembly GCA_963574355.1). Taxonomy (NCBI): domain Eukaryota; kingdom Metazoa; phylum Chordata; class Mammalia; order Primates; family Lorisidae; genus Loris; species Loris lydekkerianus. Next base: position 27,858 of record CAUYPK010030142.1, read on the forward strand.
CGGAAACTCCGGAAGTCAGAACCGCCCCAGAAGGCCGCCACTCACACCTTAGGCACTGACTCTTCAACTGTTAACTCCTCCCTGTCTCCTTCCTTACCGCCTAGTTTTCATCCCGTCTCTCATCCGAATGTCCGGCCCTGTAGTCAGCGCGTCTCTGGTCGGAGACACCGAGGGTGTGACTGTGTCCCTGGCTGTGCTGCAGGACGAGGAGGGTAAAGAGTCCGGCCCTCCTGATGGGGAGGGTGGGGGTTGGGTCAGATCGAGGCTGCCCCCGAGCCTAGCGAGGTCGGGTACTCTGCCCCCACCCCCATCCTCTGCAAAGTCGGAACGGGGAGGAAGGATGGGGGCTGTTGCATACCAAAGACGACAGACGCCCAAGTTCGCGGTTTTGGCCGGGGACGGGCTCGCCACCCCGGGTATATGGGGCCAGCGCCCGACTCTTTGAGCCACAGGCACCACCCAGAAGCCCAAGTTCGGTATCTCATTTTCTTAATAGGAATAGTAATATATTTTAATTCCATTTGACAAATGAAGAAACCGAAAAACTGACGTTGTCCCTTGCCCAGTGTCACACAGCTTGTAAAGAGATCAGACAGTCTGATTCTAGCGCAACCCGCTGGCTGCTGGGAAATAGTTCCTTGCGTTGTCTTCTATTCTTTAGGAATCTTGCCAGTTCCAAATTGTGGAGTGCTGAGCAATGAGGCAGAAGCCTGGAGTGTGACTGTGACCCCCAGTGCAGTAGGACCACAGGTAAATTTTTTTCTGTAACCCGTGTAGAGCCCCACCTCTAGGATTTCTGCAGTGCTGTTGTAATTTGACAAGATATCACTTTCTCCTTGCTCAAAAGTGTCATGAAATTGTGGGCTGTAGGATCTCTAAGAACGTATCCTGCCTCGTGAGTTCAGGGGTCCTTGTGTGCATTTCAAGGGGTCTGCGAATCTCATGACATGGTGTGTAAAATTCTGTGTGTATGTGCATTTTTCTGATGAGAGGGCTGTCAGCTTGCACTGTATTGCCAGAAAAGCTTCATAACCACTGACCTTGCCCAACTCTAAGCTTATGTGTAAAGACACTTAATCCTAGAGAGATTAAATATCTTCTACTTAATAAGTGTTATTGAGTGTTGTATGTGCAAGACATTAACTCTGGAAATAAAAGAATGAGAAAGATTGATTCTGCTTACACCCTAGGAATGAGCATTTACGCATTCAGTCATTCTGAGATAAACTGGAGATTGTTTTCATTGACTTTTTGTATGCCAGACAAACTAAGTTAATCTGTCAGACTGGGTCTAGCTTTCTGTAAGTATCCTAAAGTTTGCTTTTTGTTAAACTAAGGAATTAGGAATCACGACTTATATCTTACCAGAATTATGGGGTGTAAATGAAGATAACTCTGTCATCTTTGTATACAGTCTCCTTTTATAAAGTGAACTGAGGCTTATATATACTTTTATTATGTTTTCCATTCTGTGTTCTTATAATTGCTATTTTGAGTCACTTTAAAAGTGCAGAAATCTTTTCCTTTCAGAATATGCTGGAAGTGACAGTAAGGCTGAAGGATCTGGAATGGTGTTCCTCCAATGAGACAGATTCCTTCCCAGACTCCCTGTGTGTTCTCCAAACTCTTCTGGTTTCAGCATCTCACAATTCATCCTGTTTAGCACATCTGCTCATTCAAGTGGAAATTTATGCCAACTCTTCTCTGACCCATAATGTCTCAGGCAAGTAGTCTTTGACTGTCTAAACATTCATGGCACACTTACCTGTTTGATTATAAGTATGTACCATGCAGTTGATAAAGTGTATTTATCTTCACTCTTTTTTTTTTTTTTTTGTACGGAAGGTCTTTATTGGTGAGGGGGGGATGTTGCAGGACAACACCAAGGAGGGGTGAGGAAAGAAAGAGAGAGAGGGGGGAGAAAAGAGAGAGAGAGGAAAGCAGGGGAGAGTTGGAGACCGAGAGAGAGGAGAGAGAGGAGAGAGAGCTTACCTTCACTCTTGAGTCTGTCTTGCCTCCATAAACTTATTTTCCGTTTTTTTTTTTATTATAAAAGTATTTGTTTTTTTACTATTTATTTGTTTATTTTTAAAAAAATTATTATTAAATCATAGCTGTGTACATTAATGCAATCATGGGGCACCATACTGTTTTTTTACTATTTAATTTTTATTTTATCTTTACTGTTTGCATCTTTGTAAGCCATCTTATTATTATTATTATTATTTTGAAACAGAATGTCATTCTATCACCTTGAGTAGAGTGCTGTGGTGTCATTGCTCACAGTAACCTCAAAGCCTTGGGCTCAAGTGATCCTCTTGCCTCAGCTTCCTGAGTATTTGAGATTATTGGTGCCTGCCATATTTTTAGTGGAGACAGGGTCTCACTCTTGCTTAGGCTGGTCTTGAAGTCCTGAGCTCAAGCAATCCACCAACCTCTGCCTCCTAGAGTGCTCGGACTGACTACAGGTGTGAGCCAACACGCCCAGCCTTTTTTTTTTTTTTTTTTTGAGACAGAGTCTCAAGCTGTCACCCTGGTTGGAGTACCATGGCATCATGTCTCATAGCAACCTCCGACCTGGGCTCAAGTGATCCTCTTGCCTCAGTTTTTCTGTTTTTAATAGATATGGGGCCTCGATTTTTGCTCAGGCTGGTCTTGTACCCATGAGTTCAGGCTATCCACCCACCTGGGACTCCCAGAGTGCTAGGATTGTAGGTGTGAGCCACCTCTTTGGACCTACCACCTCTCTTATCGTATGCCTTAACTGTGGTCTCCTAGTGCTTCTGGAAGTTTAGGAGGATGAGATGAGTAGTGATAGTGCTTTAGCAGGCTACTGTGCCCTTGGTGCACTTGCATGGGAAGATCTCCAAGATAAATGGTTAAGTGCAAAAATAAGTGGGTACATAGAGTATGCCATCTTTTGTTAGAAAGGACATAGAAATGGAAACGTTTATATTTGCATAAAGAAATTCTGGAAGGATATTCTAAAAGCTAACAGTGTGCAATAGTTTGAGAGTGATGTGGAAACACTAAAGGGATGAGAATGAACTTTTACTTCTTATTTTATTTTATTTTTTGAGACAGAGCCTCAAGCCGTCACCCTGGGTAGAGTGCTATGGTGTCACAGCTCACAGCAACCTCCAACTCCTGGGCTTAAGCAATTCTCTTGCCTCAGCCTCCCAAGTAGCTGGAATCACAGGCTCCTGCCACAACACCCAGCTATTTTTTGGTTGTAGTTGTCATTGTTGTTTGGCAGGCCCAGGCTGGATTTGAACCCCACCAGCTCTGGTCTATGTAGCTGGTGCCTTAGCAGCTTTACCTACAGGCACTGAGCCTTCTTCCTTTTTTTGCAGTTTTTGGCCGGGGCTGGGTTTGAACCCACTACCTCTGGCATATGGGGCTGGTGCCTTACTCCTTTGGGCCACAGGCACTGCCCAGTCTTCTTCTTCTTTTTTTTTTAATATCTTTTTTATTTTTCAGAAACATGCAAATGTATTACTTAAAGATTTCAAAATTGTGGGTTTTTTTTTTTTTTTTTTTTTTGTGATATAGTATCACAATATCGCCCTGGGTAGTATGCTGTGGAGTCACAGCTCATAGCAACCTCAAATTCTTGGACTTAAGCGATTCTTTTGCTTCAGCTTCCTAAGTAGCTGGGACTACAGGCACCTGCTGCCTGGATGTTTTTTGTTGCATTTGTCATTGTTGTTTAGCAGGCCTGGGCTGGGTTCGAACCTGCCAACTCTGGTATGTTGCCAGCTCCCTAACCACTGAACTATGGGCTCTGAGCATTTTTTTTTTTTTTTTTTTTTTTTTTGAGAGTTTTACTTTGTTGCTGTTGATAGGGTCCTGGGGTGTCATAGTTCATAGCAACCTCAAACTCTTGGACTCAAGTGATTCTCTTGCCTCAGCCTCCCAAGTAGCTGGGACTACAGGTGGCTGCCACAACACCCCGGTATTTTTTAGAGATGAGGTCTCGCTCTTGCTTAGGCTGGTCTCGAATCTGTGAGCTCAGGCAGTCCACCCTCCTTAGTCTCCCAAGTGCTGGGATTACAGGCGTGAGCCACCTTGCCCGGCCAGCAGTGCAGTTTCATTTGTAATTTTAGAAAGATCTCTATGAGTGAGTGTGGAGAATGAACTGGAAGGACCTCTGAATTTGATGTGGAGAGTTGATTTATCATGAGCTAAAATTGCCTCAGGGTTCTCTCTTGGATTTAGTTAATTTCCCGAATATTTGAGACAGAATAATGGTGAGAGGAGTTGGATTTACAACAGTGAGTGGGGGGTCTTGAGGTCCAGCATGTAGCATAATTAAATATGATCTTTTGGCTTGGCACACATGGCTCAATGGTTAGGGTACCAGCCACATACACCAGGGGGCTGATGGGTTCGAAGCTGGCCTGGGCCTGCTAAACAACAATGACAACTACAACAACCAAAAAATAGCTGGGCCTTATGGTGGGTGCCTATAGTCCCAGCTACTCGGGAGACTGAGGCAAGAGAATTGCTTGAAACCAAGAGTTGGAGGTTGCTGTGAGCTGTGACGCCATGGTACTCTGCCAAGGGTGACATAGTAAGACTCTGTCTCAAAAAATAAAAAAAATAAAAAAACAAAAATCAATGCATTATATTTATCTTAACTT
>CAUYPK010030146.1:0-44801 GCA_963574355.1 Loris lydekkerianus
TAACATGCACCATAGATGTGGCCCCACCCATTACCCTCCCTCCACCAAAACCTCCCCCCTCCCTTCCCCTTCCTTGGCCCATAATTATATTTTTATATAAAAAGGTTATGCAAAAATAAACTGGTATAACATTGTGAATAAATCACGTATCTTAATGTGCCTTAGTAGATGTTTTATAAAAATAAGATGTTATTTTCTCACCCTTCTGTAACATTTTTCCCCACATACTAAAAGACAGTGTTCTTTTGAAAAGTGTTAATCAAAAATAATTTTATAGAAAGCCAGTGTATAAAAAAAAAGGTTAAAGAAAAGAGGAACCTACTTAATTCTTTTTCAAAATATCATTAAAATAATTTAATGTGTTAGTTTATATTTAGAAAACTTACATATTGAAAGTAGGTCTTTCTTTCATTGGCTGTGTGATATTGGATACAAATCACTGTCATTTGATTTTAATCTGTAAAATGCAGAATGGTAGTATAAGATTTTTCTGTTTTCTTTATGCTTTTAAAGACATTAACATCTTACGTGTGATTATGCTTTAATACTTATTTAAAAGACATATGAAATGTCAAATTTCATAAACAGATATTTGAGAATTCAAGTAGCTAGTTCAAAGAGTAGAAACAGGGTCACTTAATAGTGATTTGTAACTCATGATTAATAAAACTAGTGCAATTATATATAATACCTTAAGTTCAAGGAGTTCAAATAATTTTAGAAAAAAAATACTATAAAACAAGAAAAGGGCAGTACCTGTGGCTCAAGGAGTAGGGTGCTGGCCCCATATATTGGTGGTGGGGGGTTCAAGCCTGGCCCTGACCAAAAGTGCAAAAAAAATAAAAAATAATAATAAAACAAGAAACTATCATATTGTTTTGAACAAATAATTTACTTTGTAAAATTGTCTTTAACCATTTTGCCCCAGTCTACATTTAAATTGATGAATCAAATTATGACACTCAAGAGACAGCCACATTTTTTTAAAAGCAGGTGGTAATTGTCAATTACTAATTGAGAACTTTCCAGTCCACTGAAGCAAAGTAGAGAGTACACTTTTCCAATGGAAGATAGAAGTAAAGGAAGTAAATAACCAAGAGCCTCCTTCTGTGAATTCTAACGCCAACAGATGGAATCCAGCTACAGAAAAGTAGAATTTAAAACATCAGCAATAGGGGAAAATTATTTTTTCCTATTTGTTTGAAACTCTACATCAAATAAATTTTTTTTTCTAAATTTAGTTGTCTAAATATCCTAGATGACCACTAATCTATCATGACCTTCTGCTATCATTAAATTATCCTTCATAAAATTGCAATTAAATCAGTTTTAATTTCTCCTTAATAAAATAGGTAGCTTATATAGCCTTGAAGATGGAGTGTGATGTTCTAGAGACTCTGAAGTTCACCTGTGATCACTGCTGAATTGTTCCTTGACATCCCAAGGTAAGTTGAAGCATCCTTGACAGGAACTGTGCAAAGTCTTGAATTTCAACCTACTTGCAAACTAACAAGGCACACTGTCATTGTTTCATGGTGCTGGCAGAAGGCAGGACACTACCAGGTTGGAGACAAAGGACATTATCATTCTTAGTAAAAGTCAGTAGCATGAGCATCATGCTGTTGGCACCATTTCCCTTATGCCCTCTAAGTATCAGCAGGTCAACACAGCTTGGCATAGATTAATACTTGTTCATGAAGAGGACTTTAGGATAGAAGGGAAATGCTGAGCTTGGCGTGTTTTATGGAAAGCAAAAGCAACCATTATTGCCAGGTGCAAACCTTATCCTAGAAATTGCAAATCTTGGCATGTGAAACAAAAGTGTGCAGGGATGCTGAAGGGCCATTCACTCTTACAGCAACACTCTGGGCTTCCCAAAATATGCCATGTTTATCTCTGTTGTTGTATGGTTTGCATAGTATTGGACCTTTGATATACTTCTTATTTTCTTTCCAATTGTATCGTGAAAATTGGAGGAAAAGACATTCATGTTTGTGGCCGTAGCATCTATGAACACTGACATTAAAATTAGTGTTTCTCCTGCTTCTTTGAATCGCTCCAAATTTAGTAGCTTAAAACAATCATTTTGTCTACTCTCACAGTTTCTACGATCAGGAAATCAATAGGGGTGCGTTAGTCTTCACAGTTCGGGGATCTCTTGCCCGGTTGCAGTCTCCTGATTGCTACAGCTGGAACTTTGGGAGCTGGAGAAGCCAGGGCTGTCTGAGAATTTCTGTCATTCCACATAGCATCAGGGCTTTCTCATGACTAAGGGTGTGCTTCTGGCTTCCTGACTGCACTGAGACCACAGAGGTGAGTGCCACAGACGTAAGACACAGAAATACTTCTTCTCTGTTAGCTAGCTTTAAAAATCATTTCCTTCATGGTTAGCGACCTACTCAGACACGAGCAGAAAACATGGTCCCCCTCTCCCCATGGCAGGAGTGGCAAGAATATATTTTAAATAAGAATATGGAATATGAAATATTATCATGGTTATGTTTTGAAAATACAGAATTCCACATTGCTTTATCCATTGGAATGGAAAATTAGAAGGAAGGAAGGATAGGAGAAACCAAGAAAAGAAGAGACAGAGGAAAGAAAGGAAGTAGAACAAGAGTAGTAGCCTAAATAAATCAGAAACGTAATTACAATAACAAGGCAAAACTATAAAACGGAGATCTGAGTGTGAAGAGATAGACACTTAATCTTATTATTCACCTGTGGATGACAATTGAATAATACGTTTATATCAAAAGAAGGAATTAATGCAGCAGTCCCCAGCCTTTTTGATACCAGGGACATGTTTCATGGAAGACAATCTCTCCATGGCAGGACGTGGGGTGTGTGTGTGTGTGTGTGTGTGTGTGTGTGTGTGTGTGTGGTGGGGTAGGTGCAACTCAGTTGGTGATGCTGGAGATGAGGAGCAGCTGGCAGCTGTAAAGACAGATGAAGCTGTGTTTCCCTCTGTCGCCTGCCAATCTCCTCCTGCTGGGCAGCTTCATTTTAAATTTCATGGAAGACAATTTTTCCTTGGACCAGGGATGGGGAGGGAGGTGGTGGTTCAATACAGGTCCTCTGGTCCACAGCCTGGAGGTTGGAGACCACAGAACTATTGGATGAATAGAAGATTAGAAACTATTGAAATCTGTTTGAGTAGTTTAAATATAAAAATAAGTTATGAGTTTCTTTATTCCAAAATAAATTTATATATTATAATGTTATTGTGATTTTATTTCCATTATTAATAGCATAGTATTAGTTTGTTTTTACTTAATGCTGATTGTTACCAAATAGCAGTTTGAGTAAAACAAAAATAGCTATTTTATCATAAGCACTGATACAAATAAATAAATAGATAGATAAATAAGTAGATAGGCCCACACATTCTTACATTTCATGTGGTCAACAGGCTTTTTTTTCTTACACTAGAGGGGATTATAGTGACTCCAATTGCCTTTAGTTCTGAACAAAGTGGCTTTTAGATTTTCTAATACATTTTTGAGTACTTGAAAAACATCAAGGAATTATAACTTAAAGTAGATCCCATGTGCGGTGGCATAGTTGGTCAGTGGGCTTTTTATCACTTCTTTTGACCTTTCCATCATTTCTTGAAGGATTTCTACTGTTGCTGGCTGATGGGCAATTTAGTTACATGTAATGTGACTCTTCCACTTGGCCCTATAATTGTAAACTTCTTTGAACGCTACCTGCACCTTCCTGAGTGGGTGTGAATGACAGGTCTGTAGATAATGGAGGTCATGACACACGCAGACGATGGGCTCCTGCTCGGCTGTCCTTGACGCAGCCTCTGCCTACTAATTGTTCTCCCTGTCTTCATTTCTGAGTGTGAGACCCTCTGTGTATGAGCAGATAATCTGTTCATGCTACAGCTATACATTTATTTTTCAAATACAGTATATGCTTTTACCTAGGCAAGTATCTTTTACTACATTTAATTAGTTTTTAGTCATCACAGCATCTCCCTAATCTAACCAGGGAAATCTTTTACAGAAATAATATTTACTTAATTCTATAAAAATACCATTTTTTTCTCCTTCCTCTTCAAGTCAGTTTTATAGTCCTTATATTCACAGATATTATAATAATAGGAAATATTATTCTAATTCAGTCATTCTTTCTTAAGGTGGAATTCTGCTTTACAGTGTATCTTGGTATCACTGTGTGATTCTTTTTTTTTTTTTTTTTTTTTTTTTTTATATACAGAGTCTCACTTTACTGCCCTCGGTGGAGTACCGTGATGTCACAGTAATCACAGCAACCTCCAGCTCTTGGGCTTCCGTGATTCTCCTGCCTCAGCCTCCCAAGCAGCTGGGACTACAGGCGCCCGCCACAGCGCCGGCTATTTTTTTGTTGAAGTTCCGCGGGGACTGGGTTTGAACCCACCACTCTCAGTATGTGGGGCTGGCACCCTACTCACTGAGCCACAGGCGCCACCCCGCTGTTTGATTCTTAAGGCAGTCTCCTTCATGTAGTATCACAACACTACATTTGACATTCTTTGCGACATTGACTCTCTCACTGTTTCTCACTACACTGTGTGTATTCCAGCCAAACTGAACTTCTTTATTCTTGGAAGTTTGCATTTTCTCTTTTGCCTGAAGACATTCAAGAAAGTCTTTTCCATATTTTGGAAAAGAAAATTCATCTTCCTGACTCCCAATGGTACCTTGATAAAAATCTTATAACCTAGGTCTCCCTCTAACCATTATTTCCTCAGTAAAGACTGACACTAATGTCCCTAGTTGTAAATTAGGTTGCTTTTCTACGATCCCATAGAAATTCACACTTTCTCTCAAAGTGTCTCATCTCTCTCTCCTCCCCTCATTCTCCCTCTCGGTATATGCTTGTGTGTATATACACAATCACCTCTTTAATTGACTATTTTACATGGGAGGCTATAAACTTAATGAGAATGGAAGCCAAATTTTCCTCATCACCATCCGATCACCAGGACTTTACACAGTACCTGGGCCATTGTAAGTACACAGGAAACAATGAATAAATACATTTTGAACTCTGGGGTATCACATGAATCTCTATTCCTAGACTTTATTAACCCTTTGAAAGCATGCTCTCTTGAAAGAAAAGAAGAAAAGCTACATAAATACAGACAAAAATTAAGAAACAAAAGAAATGTCAGAGTCAGCCATGGAAAGGAGAGTAGGAAAGAAAAACTTTAAGGGGGAGTACACAGTGGTCTATTCATAGAGTAAAGGAAATGAGCTATAATCTGAGAGACTGAAGAGAATGTTCAGTGCCTAATATCCAGGTAATTATCTCCTTTCCAAAGTTTTATGAAATAAGTATACTTAATGTTTTATAACAAAAGTATGAATATTAATTCTACTATAACCAAAGTAGGAATTTTATTTTAATGAGAAATCTAAACTTAATAAGAATACTACCAAAGATGTTTATATATTTTTAATTTTAAAATGCTTTGACATATTTTAAGTAGTTTGTCCTCACACAACAGTTTGAATGAGTTTCACACCATTGACCTGTGTTATAAAGTGTAAAAAAAAGTCTCTGAAAATGTCCCCAGTCTGTGCTTGTGGAGAGCCACTCCTGGTGATCTCTGAAATGCACCCTCTTGTCATTTCCCCTGACTTTAAACAGAAATTTAAAATAGCTTCCACATATCTCTTCACTTGCTTCTTGCCCCTTCAATGTCCTCCAAAGTGCTTCTAAAGTGTTCTTCTAAAATTTATCATAGCACCCAGATTTAAATCTTTCTCTGGCTTACCATCACACTCAGCCAAAGGTTGAGTATAATTTGTTGCCTGTCTTATTTATATTCCTTTTCCATTATGCCACCCTCTTCTCGCTCCACTTTTGATTATTTATAGATGCTTGAAAATGACCTTCTCTCTCGCTCCACTGGGACTTCATACAGATTTTTACTGTCTAGCATGACTTTTCCCACATTTTGCACTTGGTTAAATGCCACTTATGTTCAAACACACAGTTTAAGCATCAGCTTCAGAATCTATTGTAATCCCTTTGAATGAGTTACCTCTGTTTCTTTAATTTTCCAAAATATGTTTTTATATCCTGCATTATAACACAGACATGCATTGCTTAATGAAGGGGATACATCCTGAGATATGAATTGCCAGCTGGTTTTGTCACTGCAGGAATGTCACAGAGTGGACTTATTCAAACCTAGGTGGTATAGCCCTGTACACAGCGGGTCTATATGGTACAGCTATTGCTTCTGGGCCACAAACAAGTACAGCGTGTCACTGTATTGAATATTTTAGGCACTTAGATCACATGGTAAGTATTTTTGTGTGTAAACATATCTCGACATAGAAAAGGTGCAGTAAAAATATGGTATAAAAAATGAAAAATGGCACACCCAGACAGGGCACTTAACATGAATGGAACTTGTAGGCCGGGAAGATGTTCTGAGTGAGTCAGTGAGGGAGGAGTGAGTGGGTGTGAAGGCCCAGAGCCTCACTGTATGTTACTGTAGCCTATAAACACTGTTAGGCTATACTTAATTTATAAAATAATTTTCTTTCTTTAATAATAAATTAACCTTTGCTTATCATAACTTTTTCACATTATATACATTTTAACTTTTTGAACTTGTTGATTCTTTTGTAGTAACAGTTTAAAACATAAACACATTTCACAGCTATCCAAAAATATTTTCTTTTCTTTCATTGTTTAGGGTTGTAAAAGCATAAATTTACTGTATGTTAGAAAGAAGTGAGTTGGGGGGAGATGAGTAAGAGAGACAGAAGAGAGCAGAGGGCAGGGAGTGAGAGAGGGGAGGAGGGGGTCTGGGGGAGAGAGAGAAGGAGCGAGAGAATGGCATGGCGTGCTGAAAACCAGAAATCCTGTCTGGTTTTCTTTTTTTACACCTTGACTTTATAAGTTTTTTCTATTTTTAAAGCTATTTCTTTTACTTTAAAACTTTCTGTTAAAATCTAAAACACAACAAACATACACACAGTAGCCCACAAGGTTGAGATCACCAATATCATTGTCTTCTACCTCCACATCCTGTCCCAGTGGAAGGTCTTCAGAAGCAATAATACTTATGTCACTGTCATCTTCTATGACAGCAATGCCTTCTTCAAGAATATGTCTATAAGACCTATGGTTAGCAAGTTTGATAACCAATGGGAGTATACCCTAAAAATAACAATAAAAATATGTAATAGTAACATAAAGAACTAATGGCAGGTTTCTTTTGATATTGTTGTCATGTGTCATGTACCACACACACACATAATTATATTACAAATGTGCTATTCAACAAGGAAGCGCATGTTCATACAACTGGCAGGTTCCTTTACACCAAGATCACCACAAACCCATCAGTAGTGTGCTGTGCTGAGATGTGAAGGCAGCCATAATGTCACTGTAACAGAGGGATTTTTCAGCTCTCTTGTGACCATGTGGGACCACTGCTTTAGATGCTATCCACAATTGACAGGTCATTAGGTAGTTCTAGCATATGGTTTGGATACTATGGTTTTATCTATGATTCTCTAAAGTGCAAGTGAGAGATATCCATTTGAATTTGCGTCAGAAAAAAAAAATTGAGAGGGCAGTGAATTAAAATATCTAATGAATCCAAGTAAAATCAAACAAATAGAAACATGGAATTATTTATTTTTCTCTGTCCTTTTCTACTTCTGCCCTACCTTCTTCCTTTTTTTTTTTTTTTATTATAGGGTAATATGAGGTCACATCCAATTAGGTTACATTATTTGTATTTATAAGGTAAAGTCCAAAGTCTGGGTAGTAGTTGAACACTTCACCCAAGAGCTATGCCATATACCCCTACATTGTACCTGACAGATGGCAACTAATGGAGCTCCATTCTTGAATTGAATTGTTTTCCTCTTGTATAAGCCTGTAGTTGTTGGTCTACTTCTAACAACTTTTGGTCTATTTTATTCAGGAGAATATTCTCCAAATTCTACCAGGTAAATACTAAAGATACAAAGTCTCTATCGTTTCTTATAGCTGAATTGCATTCTGTGGTATAAATATACAGCAGTTTTTTTAATGCATTTATGGTTTGATGAACACTTGGGTTTCCACATTTTTGCAACTGAGAATAGAACCACAGTCAAGGGGAAATGTCCTTTGTTAAAATGATTTTTTATTCTTCTGGGTAAAAACCTAGTAATGGGATTGCAGGGTCAAATAGGAGGTCTACTTTTACTTCTTTGTGGATTCTCCATACTTCTTTTCAAAAAGGCAATCCCATCAATAGTGCATCAGTGTAACCCTCTCTCTGCACCCATTCCAGCATCTGCAGGTTTGAGAGTTTGTGATGTGGGCTATTCTCAATGGGGCTAGGTGATATCTTAAGGATTTCAATTTGCATTTCTCTAAAGATGAGGGATGATGAGCATTTTTTCATGTTTTTTTAGCCATTCTTGCAAAAGATTCTGTTCATGTCACTTACTCATTGATTGAATGGGGTGTTTATTCTTTTCTTGTTTATTTTCTTGGCTTCTTTATATATGTTGGTAATTAAACTTTTGTCCAATTCATAACATGAGAATATCTTCTCCAATTTTGAATGTTTTCTGTTTGCTTTGTTGATTGTGTCTTTACCTGTGCAGGAGCTTTTTGACTTGAATAGCTCCCATTTATTTATTTTTGTTGTTGCTCCAGTTGCCAATGGGGTCTTCTTCAATTCTTTCTGAGGTCAATATTGTAAGAGTTTTCCTACACTCTATAGGAAAGAGTGACTTTCCTCTAGGGTTTTTGTCATATCTTAGATTTAAATGTTTTACCCAGCATGAGTTAATTTCTCTTAGTGGTGAGAGGTTAATAGGTCCAGTTTCAGTCTTTTACATGTGGCTATCTAATTTTCCAGCACTGCTTATTAAATAGATATTCTTCCCTCAATGCAAGTTTTTGTCTGGTTTGTCAAAGATCAGGTGGTGACATGAGGTTGGTTTCATCTCCAGGTTCTTCCTTCTTTTTATTGCTGGAATTTTTAATACTTCTAAGGAAACATGACTACTGAAAAGTCCCCAGATTATCTGCAGTTATTTATCTCTTTTCTCTTAATTCCAATTCCAAGTTTCTATGTGAGGGAATTATTATGAAAGTTTCATAGAGTTTGGATCAGGTGTAACATAGCCACCCTTTCTCAATCACTAGTGTTCTGGCTAATGTGCTTCATCTAACACTTGTAACAACTACTGAAGCATGGTAATTACCTACAAGGAATCCAGGTGTTTGTAGCAACAATTGTCATAGAGAAAAACGATTATTACAAGTTCCGTAGCTAACTTCAAGTTGGTCATTAGATTTGTTGTATACAACATAAAATCAAAAAAACTTACTAGAGTATTCCAACATGTGGAGTGAAAAAGTAAAAAAAGGGGGAAAGTCAAATCATCTATAAGATTCAAAAATGTAAAACTATTGTGAAATGAAACACAACCAGTTTATAACTAGTATCTTTTCAAATTTATAGAGTGCGTGTTGTATTCTTTATACACTTATTTCTATCAATCTCATTTATTTTAGTTTTTTATTTATACATTTTTAGTTTCATTTGTTTTCATTTTACTTTTTTTTATTTCCAAATATTAAGATGGTGTAAGTGTTTTTGTTACATGAATATGTTATATAACGCTTAAGTCAGGGCTTTTGGTGTGCCCATCATTGGCACAGTGAATGGTCATTTAACCCAACAGGAAAGTTTTTATTCCACACCTGCCCTTCCCTCTTCTTTGTTTCTCATGTCCTTTATGTCATTTTGTGCCCATATGCACCCACCCATTTATTAGCTTCCAGTTATTACTGAGAATATATGGCATTTGCTTTTCCATTCCTAAGTTATCTCACTTAAGTTAATAGTCTCCAGTTAAAGCCACATTGATGCCAATAAATTATTTCATTCCTTTTTATGGCTGAGTAGTACTCCTTGGTATAAATACATGTATATACAATATTTTCTTTTTTTTCATTTTTATTTTTATTTATTTATTTTTTAATTAAATCATAGCTGTGTATATTAATATGATCGTGGGGTACCATACACTTGGTTCATAGACTATTTGACACATTTTCATCACACTAGTTAACATAGCCTTCCTGGCATTTTCTTAGTTATTTTGCTAAGATATTTACATTTCACATTTACTAAGTTTTACATATACCCTTGTAAGATGCACTGCAGGTGTAATCCTATCAATCCCCCTCCCTCTACCCACCTCCCCCCTCCCTCCCCACCCTTTCCCCCTTCCCCCTATTCTTAGGTTGTAACTGGGTTACAGCTTTCATGTGAAGGTCCTAAATTAGTTTCATAGTCGGGCTGAGTACATTGGGTACTGTTTCTTCCATTCTTGAGATACTTTACTAAGAAGAATATGTTCCAGCTCCATCCATGTAACATGAAAGAGGTAAATGTACTCATGAATTGAAAGCTATGTAGGTTGATTCCACATTTTGCAATTGTGATGAATTGTGTTGCAGTAAACATTGGAGTGCAGGTGTCTTTTTTCATAAAATGACTTCAGTTCCTTTAGGTAGATACCCAGTGGTGAGCTTGCAGGATCAAATGGTAGGTCTACTATACTTTATTTTAGGAATGTTCATACTGTTTTCATAGAGGTTGTACTAATTTACAGTCCCACCAACAGCGTATAAACATTCCTTCCTGTTGGCATCCACACCAGCATCTATTGTTTTTTAATTCTTTAATAATGGTCATTTTGAGAGGGGTAAAATGGTAACTCCTTATAGTTTCTATTTGCATTTACCTGATGATTGGTGATGTTGAGCATTTTTTCATATATTTGTCAGCCATTTATCCTCTTTCAAAAATACTTTGTTTATGTCATCTGCTCTTTTTTTTTTTATTTTTAGCTTTTTATTTATTTTTTTATTTTTGCATTTTCTGGCTGGGGGTAGGTTTGAACCCGCCACCTCCAGCATATGGGGCTGGCGCCCTACCCCTTTGTGCCACAGGTGTTACCCTCATCTGCTCATTTTTTTAATTTTTTTTTTCTTGCTGATCTGTTTCAGTTCTTTGTAGATTAAGGATCTTAGTCCATTGTTGGATATATAGTTTTCAATTATAGTAAAACCTCTATAAGTTGACCACCCATGGGACTATATCAAACTGGTCAATACACAAAGGTGGTCAACATAAGGAACTAAGTCTACTGTACTAATACATGCATCTGGTGCATGTCTGGTTTATGAAAATGAGGTCGACTGAAGGAAGTGGTCAGCCCAGGCAGTTCTATTCTATTTTCTCCCATTCTGCAGGTTGTCTGTTCAACCTTCTTGGCTCAAGTGATCCTCTTGCCTCAGCCTCTTGAGCAGCTGGGACTACAGACCCCCAACACAACACCCTATTTTTCTATTTTTAGTAGAGATGAGTCACACTTTTGTTCAGATTGGTCTCAAACTCCTGAGCTCAAGTGATCCACCACTTGGACCTCCTGGAGTAGTAGGATAACATGCATGAGCCATTGCTCTGACCTGATTCATACTTTTTCAATAGGGAAACGTCAGTGAAGTAAAGTTCAGAAATGGGTGAGAGTGGGTCAGGATTGTGGCTGAACACATTATTAGGCAATTAAAATATTATGTTTAAATAGCGATATAAAAATTACTCCTTGCTGACTTTATGGTTTATGTAAAACTGATCATGTGAAAAAGGTCTTTTTTTAAAGATGGATAAAGTGAGAACATTACCACAACTGAAGAAAAAAATCAAGTTCAGAGTTAAATATTTACTTCTGGATAACTGAGGAAGCCCAGAAAATAAACTTTTAGGGGAAAAAAAAAAAAGAATAAATAAAATCAAAATTCACTCTTGAGAATCATGAGTAAAATCACAAGCTATACAAAATTAAGATCTGGGAAGATAAAGGGCAAGTTTGTCCAGTGCCTGAGCTTATGTTCTCTTGATGGAAATTAATAAATATATTTACAGATATGAATTGTGGATTCTGAACTCCTTCATTCTTACTCTTAAAGTGGTCAGATGTCAGCTATGCTGGATTGAAGTGCAAGTAATGGTAGACATAAGGGTTCAATTATCTGTTCAGTTTTATTAAGTTGTGTTTTTTATCAAATTTTAACAGAGGCTTTTGCTAGTGTCAAACATAAAAAGGGAAAGCTTTTTATTTTTTTTTAAAAACATGACTCAGTGCAACACAAAATTATAAGTAACACTAGTCTTGTTTAGATTTTTTTTCATATAACTTCATTTACTTAAGCATGAAATATTTTTAAATAATCATAACGTAATGTCACAATCATGAGACTTAGGCTGTAAATGTTGACCTATACGTATACACATGTGTATATAATTTTTCTGTGTTTTATGAATTAGAAATACCAGAAATATGGGCAGGGATAACATTGTTAATTTGTGTCTCTAATTAAAATGATCATGTACTTTTTAATGAACTTGAACATTATGCATATATATATGAAAATGATTTTTATTTTATTGTTAGAAATATCTAAGTTGTTGTCCTTCCTTAAACTTCAGTATAGTAAATTCCTAAATCACATCTCTTCTGTTGTAAAAATGTGATTTCAAAAATAGAATAAAATTATGTGTATCTTTAGCTCTAGAGGATTTAAAAAGAAATAGAGGATATATTCAGATAGATATCATTTAATATTTAATCTAAAGAGTATTTAAAACTTAATTTAAATTGAAGTAACAAATCTTATTAATTGAACTTCTGGAATTGAAAATCCATGATAATGTATCAACTTATGAGCTTTTATAGATGAGATCCTTGAATGCAAATCATTCTATTTATAAACCAAATTATATTGAGTAAATTATTGACTAATTATATATTTTTTTCCTCATCCCTGAACTTAGGTAAATTCTACTACTGAAAAAGGTTGTTGTAACAAAACAATAGTAGAAAAATACTTGCCAAATAGAAGGTGCTCAATGAATTTGATGACCTTATCTTTGCATTCCAATCCAAACAGAAGCAATGTCCATACTTCAAAACATACTGTGCCAGTTTTTACCTGGCATTTTATGGAAACAGTTCCATTATTTCCTTTAATTAAATCGGGTTGAACTAAACCTGAACTTAATATTGTGTTATATATGAATGAAAGTGTCTATTAAGGAGATTATAAGGTAAATATAATATTAAGATTCTTATATGAATGAAGAAAATATTAAAATATTAATCATAGTTTCCTAGTTTTAGAAAGATACTTAGGAATAAGTATCTAATTACTTCATGTTATAGATTAAGAAAATATTATTTTCCTATATAATTCTTATATATTTATTCATTTTGTATTACCAGGAGTAAATCTTTTTAGCTCTCTGAGATAAAAAGTAAAAAAGTTAACTTGATTGACTGTAATAAAGCTCCAAAAATGGCGCTGTATTTGAATGTGCTTGAAAAAATTTAAGCCTTAAAATGAGTATGTTATTATCAATATACAATAGGTATCTCTAGTCACTTCTCCACTTACCGTAGTAGACTAAGCCGCTTATTAAGACTGAAAGAGAATTGTTGAATCTTTGCCAGTGTCCTATATGGCTACTAGATGAATAGATTAAAGGCCCCTACACATTCACCCTATACTACTGGCACCTGTATGTTGGCCCATCATGGGAAAAGTATAAGAAAAAGGAAACAATGTCCTACTCAAACCTCTAAATAAAGCCTGCATCTTTTGTGTTTCAAAAAGAATTGGACTAAAAGAAAAAGTCGTTTAAATTCCTTCTCATTGCATATGCCTCAGCACATGTTACTTCCTTCAAAAATCTTCCTTGATGCACTTTCTCACCCCTTAGTCTTAATTAAATTCTTTCCTATGTTTTCCATTGATTACAAAAGTTATTAAACTTTTAAACTAACCTATTTCATGCTTTTCTTTCTCCTTGATTGTTAAATTAACAAAATAAATGATTGTCTTTTTTCTTTTTATTCCTCTGATCTGTTACATTTCCTTTTATTGTTTCTGGCATAGGGTGTCCCTCCTTTTCTTCATTCTTTCTTCCTTTTGGTGCATAGTTTGAACTAGTTTTCTTTACTTTTTCATTTTCAAAATTAATTTAAGTTCCAGTACTTAAAATAATTCTATACAAATATTCAATTATCAGGCAATTGGGAAAGTACCATGTGCATGATAGTGAGGGTGGGTACGTAGAAATAACAACAGAACATTTTAATTTTTTAAGAAAAAATTAAGTTTCAACAGAAATTGCAAAGCCTGATTAATCCTAGCTTTCAGGATCCTGGGTCAAAAATCCATGGACCAAAAAATCTTGGATTTTTTATTAGCAAATCCCAAGTTAATAATCATAATATTGATCATGATAAAATAAGAATAATGAGTTCACTAAGGAATGTATCTAAAGAGGCAACATGATAGGAATAACATGGCTTTAGAGAGTAATAAAATTATTGTCTAAAAAATGTATAAGCAGGAAAATATAAAGAAAATTATATTCTTTCTTCTAGATTATTATAGCTGGCTTTTGACCAGTCTTTTTCCTGACTCTGAATTATAGTAGGACCTCTGTAAGTTGGCCACCCAAAGGACTGTAACAAACTGGTCAATATACGGAAGTGGTCAACATAAGGAACTAGGCTTACTGTATTGATAATGTGCATGAGGTACGTGTCTGGTCTATGAAAATTGGGTCAATTTAAGAAGGGGTCAATGTAGGGAGGTGGTCAACAAAGGAGGTTACGCGGTATTTAAAATTCTCTTCATTTTTTCCTTTAAAGTTGTTAATTTTTCAAAACATAGGTCACATAATATTCCTTCTCAGTAACCTTTTTTTTAACTCACCATTGATTACAGAATAAAGTCCTTTAAAAACTTATATAGCCCACCTGTTTTACCAAAGTATTAAAAATTGTCCTTTCTCTGTATTTTGTTAATGATGGCGCTCAATCACATTCTAGAGCAAACAATTTATTTGTCCTACTTTATTTTCCAGGTGTGTGTTTTTATATGAAGAATAGATGTATATCTAATATTTTAACATAAATTTAATTTTTAATATCCAAACTTCTTCATTTAAAAAAAATCAACTTTTGATAAAAAGGAGTCATCACTGAAATCTGGGTTATATCAGTTGTATTGGTCTGGTACAAATTAATCAACCACCTATGCAGAAAATAATTAAAAATTTTAATATTAATACTCCTACCTATTACTTTAAAATTTTATTTTAGGATGTTTTTTACTTATTTGTGATATAGTCATGTATGTTTCAAATGCTTAAAAAAAAGTTTCAGGATTTCAAATCTTTGACTATCTTTTATAAAGAAAAAGCTTTATTTGCCATTGACATATATTTTAAAATTAAAGTGTGTACATCTCTGTAGGTTGGAAATACCTTATTTATTATGTAAAGATAAATGTTCCAGAATCTGATGTTATTTGCATTTGATTTCCACTAACGACCTCATTTTTCACTCCTGCAGGTAAACCCTAAAATAGTCCTGTCACTGTGATTCATTGATAGAGACTTACCTAATCACATGGTTGTATTAATAATTTTTGTTACACTTTATACTTTAGTGATTTTAAGAGGTCAACATTTATCATCCTGTATTTTGTTGGGAAGCAATTCTCTGAGAAAAGCTAAAAATTAAATTGATTTCTCAACTTTATCGAGACCTGAGCACACTGGTGATATGTAATGCCTGCCTCTTTGCATTTACCTCTCAGTGTTTTCTTCTGTGTAGAAGACATTTGTGTTGTATGTATTTTGTGTAGCAGTAGCGTAGTAGATATTTTACTGTGGCATGGATATTGGCATTTGGAAATCACACAGAGTAATGTGGCTGAAGTTTGAAGCTGTCTGGAAACCATTATGTAAGAAAAGTGGTTGAAGATTCGAACCTATTTTGACCTGAGAAGAGAATAACTAAAGGGACACAAAATGTTTTTAAATATTTGAGAATGGAGAATTTGTAACAGGTGTCATTTCCTTAATGTGTGATTGCAGATACACTGTAACATAAGGTTAACCAACAGAGTTGGAGTGGGGCTCACCAATGCTAAGCTTCAGAGAAACATAATGTTCCCTCAAAGATTAGAGTTTTTTTTTTTTAAACTTAAATGTGCACACGAGCCACCTGGTGTCTTGTAAAAATGAGGATTCTGCTTTAGTGGATGTTGAGTGGGAGTAGAGATTCTGAATTTTTAACAAACTCTTAGATATACCAGTATTACTGCTCTAGAGATAACATTTAGACAACTGCCAAGAACTATAGCCTTTGTTCACCTAATGATCAAGGGCTGGAAAGGGGTAAGTGGGGTCCGGACACACTTGAAGATCAGCACTCACTGTTGATGTCCACCAAGAGGAAAGTTCTATTGAGGAAGTCAGCTTGGGAGTTTCCAGGAAGTCTGAGGCTGCCTAGATAAACTCACATTCTGAAGAAATCAGTGGCTTATTTGCTTCTGATTGGTGAGACTGGAGGAGTAATTTGAATCAGAAATCATGAAGGGTATTTTGGGTATTAGTCGAAACTTGCAGTATATCTTTGGATGGCAATGCTGTAAAGATGCTAAATATCAAGGCAAATATGTTAAACAGTAGGGCTCAAAACAACCAGTCAAATAAAATGAAACATAAACGTAATCCTGGAAAAAAAAGCAGATGGCATCAGTATTAAAAGGGAAAAAAGTGATTTAAAAGCAGTTCAGAGACAAATTGCACCTGATGACAAACAAATGGCAAGATTTAAATTTTGATGCAACTAAAAAAATTGATTGACCCCACACACACACTTGCATACCACTTTTAAGTTATTAAATGAATCATATTAATACTTGCCTTCATATTAGAATATATTTCTTAAACCAAGTTATGGAAACAGCAGAATTAGGAACAATAGAAAATACAAAAAAAGTCATTTTAAGCTCACTGTAATTTTTTTCTTAAGGCATAATATGTGTAACTAAATAAGAAACAAAAAAATCATAGTAGAAGGCCTCACATTATAGTATATCTTGCAATTTTTGAAAACATTAGAACCACTGTGTCTTTCACAGAGGTTAAGGATTTTCTGTTTCAGACAAATTATTAACAGCTAAATTTCAAAATTCTCTTCCCTAATATACAATTCCGTGGTGCTAAGATTTTAAATAGAAGTTATGCATTGCGTGGGTCCCTATTATTTTTTGGATCCCTACTGCACGGTGCTGCTGGAGGTTCATGTATAGACACTTTTAAATTAAACATGTCATCCTCAGACTGGGAAATTTCTAATAGTTTTCTTGTTGACACTCACAAATTCCCTTATATATGTAATTGTTTTGTGTGTATTAACAACACCCCTTCTACAACTATCCCTGCCATTATTTTATCTAAATAATCCATTGTAGGCATGTGTACTATTATTTCTTTACAGTAACTTGCCTCTTCAGTTAAACTATTTATTCATCATTCTATGAACTAATTTGGGCTTTTATGCTTCTTTACTTATAAAATTCATTTTATGACTATTTTAAATAGCAATTACCTTTCTTTTCCTGAAAACGTTTGTTTTCCTGGTCCTAAATATCTGTCTATCTATCTGATTATTTAATTTCCTCTATCTATTTATTGCAGGCTGAATTGTCCCCCCCCCCCCCAATTCAAATGTTCAAGTCCTAATAGAATCCCAGAATGTGACTGTATCTGAAAATAGGACCTTCAAAGTAGTAATTAAGTTAAAAAGAGGACATACAGGTTTTAATATGACTGGTGTTCTTATGAGAAGAGGAAATTAGTGCACAGATAACACAGACCGGGTGGCAACCGTGTGATTAAACTCTGAGAAAACTGCCACATCTAACACCAGGAGAAAGTCCTTCAGAGGAAACCAACCTGCACACACCTGACCTTAACTGATAGCCTGCAGAAGTGTAAGAAAAAAATCTTTGTTTTTTTAAGTCACCCAATCTGTGTCTGTGGTATTTAATATTTTGGCAGCCTTAGCAAGCATGTAAATTATCCATCACTGCAAAAAAGTATTAGGTCTTGAAAAAGACCTAATGTACATGAATCTCTGGTTTTCTCTGCTCCTCTATGGGAGTAGCACCTTAGCTGACGGTCATACCTAGAGATTTTAAAGGATATAAATGTGGTATAGAATATATTCTATTGTATTGTAAATCCTGACCACATTTTTAACATTGCTGTACAACTTCAAAGAACTTTAAATATTGGTCTAGACCTGGTTGACTATCCCAGAGGATATGGGAAATGTACAGACCAATTTCCAAGGGGTTATTATTAACCTTTCACATGTAATTATAGAAATAAACAATCTAGTAATAAAAACAATGTTTTAGTATATTACTTTCTCAAAGTATTTTACATGGCTTATATGCCTTATTATGTACCTATGTAAAGATAGATTTTACATATGTACAGATAGATGGGAATATACAGTCGATTGTATGTGTGTTTATGAGGCACATAGACATGCATTGTATACACAGATGCATCTCAGAGCTGTGAGGGAAGTATCCAGCCATGCCTACATCTTTTTCATAGTGCATGGGTGAATACTGTCCGGGCAGCCCTCATATGTTATGTTCAGATTCTGCCTTTGGGGTCATTTTTTTTAGACATCACTATTTGGTTTACATTTATATATCATTAAATTATCTGAAAACCCTAGAGTGTGTGAAATAGATCACTCAAAATTTCAGCAAAAATGTTTAACAGATTGTTGAAAATGCTCCATAAATGGCTGTTAAACTGCATCTTTTATATAAGTGATGTCAAGAATGGAAAACTAAACTCATATCTCTTCTTTTGAGTTAGAGTTTTGTAAGCCATTTGCACATTATTATTACCTGGGGAACATGTTAAACCTTATAATTCTGAGGCTACATATCCAGAGCTTTTGATTCAATTGCTCGGGATGTTTCATGAACATCAGTATTTTCTTTTAATGTCCTAAGTGATTCTATAGTCAGCCAAGGTAAAAACTTCTTCTGTATAAATGGATTTTTAGTTCTATATAACCTTTATGAGCTCAGTTAAAAAGCAACTTATAACATTACTGCATTATTTTATTTACCTTAAAGATCATTTTGCTTCTTCATTTCTCAGTTAAAGAAATGTGTTTTGCAAAGAAATCATGTAGCAGATTTGAAGACTGTTGAAGGATATAAAAATTATTTTGTTTAACTACTTACTTAATGATCGTGTCTGCCAATTTTATGTGCAGAGGCCTGAAGAGTTTAGGGATACATTAGGATAAGAGAAATGGCATTACTTAGTCTTTGCAGGAACAATGCAATTTCTCATGTGATGATAGATTTGTATGAGCTGAATCATATTTGAAAGAAATTAAAACAGAACATTTGTGAAATGGAATATTTCTAATTCTGTAAAATGAAAAAAAGCTAGTCTTGGTATTGAAAGGTGACATATTCTGAGTTAAAGCACAGGTTGAATGAAACATACAATTTTGTGTATAACCTAAAATCAGATGGTAATTGAAGGGATATTCTATTTTTAGTTAAGATAGAAACCCTACCATATACTTATTCAGGACAGGATTTATGACCTTTTTTCATACTTTATCTACATACATGGTGAATAAATGACATTATTGTTGTTCCACCAGTCAATCTAAATACCAAATGACTGAAAGCTGCCACAGAAAAGGTTACTGTAACTTTTCCTTCTCCTGACTTGATTGGTTGTTAGTTCCCAGAGCTGTATAAAAAGACAGATCTTGTCTATAATAATAAATTTATAGTTTAGGGCTCATCTCTTTTATTTTATTTTATTACATCATAGCGGTGTACATTAATGCAATCATGGAGCACCACACTCTGGTTTTATAGACCATTTGACATATTTTCATGACACGTTAAGATAGCCTTCCTGAAATTTTTTTAGACATTGTGTTAAGACACTTATATTCTACATTTACTAAGTTTCACATGTATCCTTGTAAGATCCACCATAAGGAGAAGACTGAGTTTTTCTATACCATTTTTAATTTTTTTTTTTGTTTGACACCTTCAAGTAAATCTAAAGAAAAATCTTTTTACAAGTAAGTCTTTCATCAATCAGAATTTACAATTTTGGAAGCTAAATTTTGGGCAAGTTTGTCACATGTAAAAGAAAAATTTCTGGCTTGAACTGCATCAATTTCTTAAATTAAAAATCTGCATGATCAAATAGAAGTAGTCTTTGATATTAAAGTTTACTGTAATGTGGTAATTCCAAATGAAAATATTGATTATCATACACTAGAAGTACAATATTCTACATTTATGTTAAATGAATCTACATTTTTATACCTGGATAACTCAATTTAGGGAATCTAAAAAATACTAACATATAAATGAGAATATTCAACTATAGTGAGCAACATTACTGGTTGCTAAAATCTGTTGCAACTAGCAATGTTGCTCACTTATTTATTATTTATACAGATTTTTAGATTTGCAAAATATAGAGCCCCATGTAGATCCAATATGTCAAGTGCTGTTAGTTTTCTTGTGTTTCTTTCCAATAGGTTTGATTTTCACAGGAAATACATGTTTTCCTTAGTAGAAAAAAGACTAATTAAAAGAAACATTATCATTAAAAGTAATATCTTTGTGTCTTCATTTTAGTTATAAACATCCAACTAAGGAATTATATTTATTTTTCTTAAGTGATGACTTGATATAATTTAGATATCCCTGAAATGTCCTCCAAAGACTCATTAGAACTATACATTACTGACCTGAGATTGTAAGTAGTGTCACATTTGGCTTTATTTTAAAGGAATGGTTTACATTTAGTTGATACACCAAATAAGATGAGATGCTTTAGCAAGGTGCCTGGCACTGTACAGTCTAAAATAAAATCTGCCATATGTATGAAGGTACATTTAGAAATAGTAAGAAATGTTTCCTTTGTTTTCAGCCATTTTATGAAAACGGAATAAGTGCATATGCATCCAGGCCACATTATCATATTCATGCATTCAGTATAAACACTGAATTATCTTCCAAATATGACATTTCCAGGGGTGGTTACCAAATGACGGAAATCAACTTTCCTTACATAAGAGAACCAAACAAAAGACAATGGTTTGGATTAATCAAATCCCAAAGTTATATGCAGCAAATAATGTGCTATTTAGTTTAGAAATTTAAATGGTGCACACTGGATACTTAAAAGTTTTGTATTCATGAAAAATTTGATTTTCAGAAAAAGTGCAGCTCTGTTATTAATTTAATCAGAACGAATTTATATTTATAAGGAAGAGAAGGACTATAATTATAAAGTTGTGTGATGCTCTTCACTCAATTCATGTGCTGATGCTTGGGGTTACAGCCACATTATTAAAATATAGCGTCTGGCTCTTGAATTTTCCAAAGCAATAAAGGAGATCTCTGAAGGACAACAAAGGAATGGGAAAGAGGCGAGTTTGCTGCTTCTGAAATGAATGCAAATGGCATCTCCATTCATTTCATTCACAGCAATCTGTCACCTTTTAGTTTCTGTCTCCAGATAGAAATAGGAGATAATACTGGAAATAGTAGTGCATAAGTGGACAGGGCCCAACCATTAAAATGTTTACCATTTCCAGAATGATGCCTGCAGATGTTACAAAATTGAAACTGGATAGGTGTTAGAATTGCTGCCGGTTTCTATTCATTTGAATGGCAGCAACCCAGAACTCTGTTTTATGGTTTCTTGTGGAGGGGCAATCCATTATCTTTTTTTTCCCTCCCTGGGATCAAATAGTATTTCTGTGAGGATTACATCCCTGTAGTATGCGGCAGTGGAACCAATGCTGTGAGGTTTGAATGTCAAGCTTATTTTTAAATTCAACTCCCTTACAATTGCAGAGTTGACTTGGAAATTGAAATCCCTGTAATCTAATTGATTTTTAAAAGTTTTGAATAGAAAAGTCTTTTTTCAAAATAAGCACTAAAAAGACTCATAAGAAATAAAAAATAGCAGAAAAAATATGTTCTTTCTTATCATCTGCAATGCTTGAAAGATTGCATAGAGTCCAAGTAACGATATTTACATACTAGTTTTGTGCAAGTAATTTTGTCAGCAGTTTTCTTGTAAATGAAGAAAATGAAGCATAGAAAGGTTAAGTATGTTTTTTCCAAAATTCTCACACTTAGCCTGCAGTTGTAAAACTTAGTGATTTCTGGAGAGAATAGTCTATCTGGCTTAAAATAAAACCTGTATAAAAGTCATATTTGTTTTAGAAGGAAGTAATTTTTCTTCTATAATAAGAGACAACCAAGTTTCATATGAAAAACATTGCAAAATATTATTCTCAGGCGTATTTAAAGGTATTACAAAACTTTGTGTCCAAGAAACAATTCTTATTAACTTTAATTTGCAGAGTAAGGTCATATTGTATATAAATGGCTTCCCTGCTTCTCCCCAACCTGTTTTTACTGTAACATTATAATAATAATAAAAAAAAAAATGACATTTGCTGATTTCAACTTTTCTTTTCTTCTTTCCAAACTATTTGAATCAGACTTTTATTCCTACATATGTAAAAATTCTCAACAAAGTTATCAAAGAGCTCCGTGCTGTGTCCTCTCAGGACAGTTTGCAGTGTTCATCTCCCTAGACTTCGCAACATTTGACTTAGCAGATCATTCTTTTATCTAGAATCAAATTCTTCATTTGATTTTAAGGATATCAGAATCTCCTAGTAATTTTTAGTCTTATCATGGAAACTATTGTTTCTGTGCTAGTTTCACTTTAGTTCTTCGCCCTCTGAATAGTTAGG
Source organism: Loris lydekkerianus (assembly GCA_963574355.1). Classification (NCBI taxonomy): domain Eukaryota; kingdom Metazoa; phylum Chordata; class Mammalia; order Primates; family Lorisidae; genus Loris; species Loris lydekkerianus. The sequence goes on from CAUYPK010030146.1 coordinate 22,755, forward strand.
TAGTTGAAGAACTATTTTTATCCACATTACAGCCTTAGTGATCCTCTTTCATAATGAACACCATTCATACGTTCATGAGACTACTAACTTTAGGTTATCTCAAACCTGTATAACATCGCCTGTCAGATTTCTTAAGTAACTTAATTGCTTGACAATCCCATAAATAGGTAACTCAAATTTAATGTTAAAATCCAACCAAAATCTTAATTGTTTTTCCCTTTGCCAGAAATCTTGATGCTGGTTTCTCTATCACAGAACATAGTTAAAGTTAAAACAAAATTACAGAATATTACTTCCAAGTATATTTTATTTCTTTTCTTTTCTTTTTTTTTTTTTTTCAAATTAACATGAGGGTCCAAATGTTTAGGTTATGTTGTTTTCAATTCTAAGGTAAAGTTCAAGTTGTAGTTGAGCCATTCTCCCAGGGTGTGTGCTGAACACCCTCACATTGTGCACATTAGGTGAGATCCCAGCACTTGCCTTCCTCTTTTTGAGGCCCACAGCCATGGGGTAGCAAAGAGCCATGGCTATGACAGTGGCTGGAATCTCTGATGGCTGGTATAGTGGAAGGGGCAGGTAGATTTTAAAACATTATTGAGTATTGTATCATAAAAGTGTTAACTACTATTTGCAAAGAAAAAATCAGATTGTACATAAATCATCAAATCATATTATTTTATGCTTGTCTATAAATGTCTATATTCAACGTTACCCTGTACATATTTAATAAAATGGTTCTACTGCTATTATCCTAACACTAGGCAAATATAGTTAGGCAAATCTCCTAGACGTCTATCCAAGGAACTTACTGTTCTTAAATTCCCTATGTATAGAATGGAACATGTAAAAGTGATTTTAAGTATTAAGAGTCTCAGAGTTTAATGAATATGTATCTTTTTTCCAGGTTTTAAAGGAAAATCAGAAATTAATAGCATCATTTAAAATAACTAACTGCATTTCTGAACATCTTCATGTCAGGTAGAGGCTTAACAATAAGTAGGTCTAGCTATGTTTAATTAGGATTTGTGATAGCAAAGTGATGATAGTAAGTTCAAAGTGATGATAGTAAGTCAAGAAAAATGCTATAAAAAAAAGGAGAGAGAGAGAGAAACAAGCATCAAATGGAAATAAAAGAAGTCATAAACTTGGAATAGTTAAGAGGAAAAAGCAATAGAAGTATTCGATGAATATTAGTTTGAATAAGATGAAGCACCAAAAACTTTTAAAATGTAAGTTCATTGAGCATAGAGCTACCATGTTGTCCTCTTCTGTGTCCATAGGTCTAAAAAATAAACCATCAGCCAGTCACACTTTTCCGAATGAATGAAATATTGCAGTGACCTATTCCAACCCTGAACATGCATTTGTACGTTCATTCTAGATTCATTTAGAGGAGCTGAATCAGGAACCATGATCCAAAACTGATTTATAAGCACAGTATATAAAAGGAGAAAAGATTTTGTGTAAATCACCTTATCTCTCTTTTTCTTTCTTCCCCCTTTTCCTTTCCTTTCTTTCTCTCTCTCTCTTTCTTTCTATGTCTCTCTCTTTCATGTTGATTGATCTGCAAAGTGTAAAATATGGTGAAAATAATTTCATGTGGATTTTGTAAGTTATTTCAAAGACATAGCAGCTTGAGAATAAAAATTGTGTTTTTCTCTTTCTCAAGTCTGATGTTCAGCTGTTTAGTGGATGTAACATGAGTTTTCTTTGAGTTTCCTTCCCTCATATAATCTTTGAATCTTAAAAAAGTATGTCAAGAATATCTGAGATTCTAATTTTAAATTGTCGTCAAACATTATACACAAATTGAATTTATACACATTTTTGACTAATAGGCAATATTTGCTAGCATGTATTTTTTTCTTAGTAACTGCTTATGTAGACCTAGTCAGCAAATCAGATTCTTATGAGCATTTTATCCTCAACCAAAAATAATAAAAAACAATTACAACACACACTGCTTGCCTCCAGATTGCTACCATTGAACAGTATGAGGTGATTTTTCCACCATCTGATGTTTTAACCATCCACGGATAATTGCTCCATATTCTTATATTTAAATGATCTTTAGAAGATAACACTTTCTAAGTCTTCTTCCCAGAATGTTATGCAAGTAGCATTTTTATATAATCTGCATAAGAATATAGAGCTTCACTAAAAGTTGCTGGATACCAAATACGATTTGAAATGTGTTAATAAAAATGTAAGCTTAATTTGACAATAATACATATATTTCATCATATTTTCTATTGACTTGGCATTTATTACTTTGTTTCTAAAATCCCATTTTCCCTGAGGCTAAGCAGAGTCCCTACTTGAAGATATAATGGCTTACCAAAAGTCACACTAATATCTTATGAGAAATGTTGAAAATAGTTTTGTATAGTTGATAATGACATTATTTTGAAAGACGGTAGACATTTTCTCCTCATTCTCTTAATTCTATGATTTAACAGTGAACCACTGGAAATATTCAATACCCAATATGAGGTTTATTTTCTGAACACAACATGAAGTATACCTTCTGTAGAAAAAATGTATAAGTGTCCAAAATTTTCATGAATGTTTTGTTTACTGTATTGTGACACTTCCATTTTCTTATCCTTACTTAATTGAAAACTCAAAAGTTAAGTCTATGTTGATCTTAAGGTATAACTGGTGATACATCAAAACAAAGTAAAACTAATAATCTCACCCTTCCAAATAAACCCATGTTATGCCTCCACCATCAGCACTGTGAAGTAACTGACAATATGTACCCTTCAATCTATTCACTTTCATCTTCTAACTTACTTTGAAAATTTCAAAAAATTTTTCCAAATTATTTTCTTATATTTGCCATTAATAGAAGGGCAACACAATAAAGTAAAAATGAATAGCACATGTACTTACTTGAAAAATTCATTGAGCACTTACAGGACCTGAGGATATAATAACCAACAAAAGAGGCAAAATCCATGGCCTCAAGAAGCTACAATGGGCTGATTAATAGTAACCATTAAACAGTAATTTTGATTAGAGATACATTACATTGAAGAAAATAAGCAGCCTTGTCTTGGGCAAGGTACCTGGAAAGAGTTCTTTGTAGAGAGAGCACAACTTTTGATGAGACACTGGCAGCAGTTTAAGAGCTGGCCAAGGGTTTTTCTTAACATGTGAGCAGTGTTTCATCATTTTAACAAATTTTCACTGTTAATAAATTACCCTTTCAATATGAATTTTTTTTATCTTGTTTATGTACATGGGAAAAGGACATTTTCCCCATACTATTTCCACTTGAAATACCAAATAGAAAACATTGAGATAGAATTATGATTATGTTTAAGAAAGTAGAAATGCCAACGTGGCTGAAGAAAAAATATCAGTGGAAGATGGTAGAAAATGCAACAATCATACAATAATTTGTGGTTCCAGGATTGGAATACTATTATTAGCTTTGAAGGATTTTCTGAAGTCAGTGGATAAAATACCAACCCTTACATTCATTACTTTGTTGCTCCACAAACATATCTGGTTCACTATTTCAATACATGTTTCCACCTCTACTATACCAAAGTAGCATTTTTAAATCCGATAGTCTCTGTGCATAGAATGAACAGCATGATGGTGATAATAATAATATAACGATGATGATGATGATGATTTACTGAAAATGTCATAAATAAGATAATGAAAGTAAAATAAAATTAATATTGAAGGGGTAATTTATGAAAAGTGAAAATGTACTAAGGTGATGAAAAGCTACTGACAGAAAAGAAGTTGACAAATTGGCTATGAAGGGTATTTTAAGTCAGGGATGCAATATGTATACACTATCAGTGGTTATAAAAATAAGATGTATTGAAGTTTGTCTATTTAATATTCTGTATGCTCTCTGAATACCACTTTTTTTTATTTATTTATTTTTTATTTTTATTTTTTTATTTTATTTATTTATTTATTTATTTTTTAAGCAGGAACTCAACTTTATTGCGTCAAGCAGCCGCTTATATAGAGCGAGGGGAAGGGGCGGGGAAAGAAGGCGGGGGATGAGGTCCGTGACAGGGTTGGGCCAATGGCATGGTACCATGTTGGCTGTATCTAGGTAGAGGCAGTTTCAGGCCGGAAGTCATTGCTGAGTCATTGCTACCCGGAAGTAGCTCGATGAATCTACTTCTAGTCAGGCTCCGGAAGTTGCACTAGGCCTCAGGCACATGGCAGGGCCCAACAATTCCCTCTTTTGTTTTCATGTTATTTGTATAGAGTAGAATAGAGTGTGGCCATAAAAATAAATAAATATTTACAAATATAAATGTGCATTTGTCTGTATGCAAGCAACAGGTGATTTATGACTGTTTAAAAATTTATTTTAGTCTATAGTTACAGTACAACACTAGAGTGAATATTTCACTTTACAAAACTACTCTATGGAAAATATTTTCTAGAGATAATAGAGAACTAAGTCTTTGATACATTTAAAATAATATTGTCGGATGGAAGACATCTGGAGTATATTATCAGGCTCTATATTACACATCTCTCTCAAAATCAGAAGGTAATTAGGCAGGAGAGATTAAGAAGCAAAAGCCTGTTTATTGAAATAAGTTTACAATATGGATAAATTTACAAGAACAATCTGCTCTGAAAAAAATGTGTTACCTGGAAATAATAAACTATAAGAAAGAGATTGTGAATTTTAATGGACTTTTCCTAAATAATGTTGGTGATTTTGATGCAAATGCTAATGTAGTTTTTTTATATAATCCTCTAAATTGTTTCACCTAGCAATTTTTTTTAATGCCAGTTGGCAGTTTTTGTGTCCAGGAAATAAAAGAGCCTACAGAATAAAAATTACCATGCTTTGTTTTCTCATAAGCCATTTGTACTTCTCATTTTCCAATGAGATTAACAGAATCATTTACCTTGTTAAATATTACTTCAAGAACTTCCAGTTTAATTTGGAGCTAACATTATTTTAAAATAAAAATGCTGCCTTTAGTATCATTCTAAGAATAATAATTTGTTAAGTGTCTGGCATGTATTTTTTAAAGATCTAATGACATTGTATAATAATTTGGCAATTGATGGGAAAAACTATTATTACAAGCATAAATTAAACTTATATAATCTGTAGACTAATAAAATTATAGTTATGTCTCTATATCTGAACAAATTTTTATATTTTTAAAATAATTTAAAACCATCATTTCAATAGAAGTGTTTTATACCCTCCATTGCTATGCTAAATTGTGTAGAATTTAAACAAATATATTGCTTAAGAATGATACGGAAGGTTACAGCTATATTATCTTTTTGAGTAAGGCAAAAAACAAGTAAACAGGCAAAGTATTCAAAAATGTTCAATAAGCAGAGTTTTGATATCAGAACTTGTTTTATACTCGGTAAGTTTGGGTCTATTTGTTTTATAACACAAAATAGTCTTTAGTTGCAAGGGTTAGGGCAGGTCTAAGTCATGAGATAACTCGAGGGTTGAGGATGTCTTTTAATAAAAAATATAGAAAAAATAAGTAATACAGATATGAAGAAAGGAGAACAGATATTTCTAATGTTTCCTCAAGCTTCATAACATCTTAGCATTTCTGTTTTATAACTTATGTTCCCCAACAATAAAATTATTGAAATTAAAACAACTTGTGCATTTCTCTCTGGAGAGAAAAGGAAGCTTCTATAGGGAGAAAGATTTACAACACATACATATAACATGCATGGTGGCTGATTGAAAAGAAAAGGAAAGCAGTTTAAACTCCTGGACTATGCAGCACAACTTAAGAATATAAATATGTATTATAAATGTATAAATATATATTATATTACAAAATAAAAATACATAAATGTGAAAATATAAATATAAGAGCTACTTCTGAGGTTTCCAATATATCAGGGATCTTTCAAAGAAGAAGAATAGAAACAGAAAGAAGAAATTGGACCCAAATGATTATACAATATAAAAAAACATTTCTAATGAAAACAAAACAGCAACACCCTTCCAAAACAAGTCAAGTCTTGGATTCAATCAAACTTACTTGGTGTGCAAAAGCTACCTGAGTTTCCTATGAAACTGACAGCAGTCTCATATATTATTAGAAATGATGGGTCATAGTCTTTGATGACTTAGTATTTCACCGGAAAGACTACAAAATGCAAAGAAACAATGAAAGAAAGATAATGTGAACAAATCACATTTAATGTCAAAATGAATTCTATTAAACGAGTCTAGAACGCCGCAGCACTCTACCCAGGGTGACATAGTGAGACTCTGTCTCAAAAAAAATTGACAGTGTGTGAATGTGGTTTCTCTCTCTCTCAAAATATTTTATTGTACTGTCCCACAGGTACTGCAAACATGGAAAGACAGACCATGTAAAAGGGAAGAGTACTGTAGCTTTTGTTTTTAACTATGACTTAAAATCCACAGGCAACAAAGTGAAAATTACTGAACCTAACTGCGTAAATATTACATGGAATAATTACCATAACCAAATTTAAGACTAATTAAAAGAAGCAAATTTTGAAATATATATATTACCTAGAAAGGACTACTAACTCTAATTAGTTAAATATTCTTTATATTCTAAATATATATATTACCTAGAAAGGACTACTAACTCTGATTAGTAAAATATTCTTTATATTACAGAGTAAAACTACTCTGTATGGGACTAGAATGGTGGATACAAGTCATTATATATTTTTCTAAATCTACAGAACATAAAATTCCAATAGCGATCTCTATTGTAAACTCTGAACTTTGGGCAATAATGTTGATTCTATGTAGGCTCATCACACATAACAAATGTACTACTCTGGTGAGGGAAAGTGAGAAGGGGGACCTGTTGGGTGGGTTGACGGGTTAATGGGTAATAAAATGGGCCTGCTTTATTTTTTTTAAAAAAAAAAAAAAAAAAAAAAAGACTAAAAAAGAACTCTTAAATATTGAGAGAATAAATTGTCTAAAATCTAATAGAAAATGAATAATAAAATTCACAAAAAATTCATAGAAATTGCTTAGTAAAACACAAATTTAGTTACTGCATGCAATAAGATAGTCTTCCAATCAGCAGTGGCTGAAATTTACTTTTTCTTTGTTGCTACATGATTTGATTATACAAAAATGCTGATTTTATTTTTTTTTCCTATTTTTGTAAAGTGAGATGATAGACAAAAATTGCTAAAATCCTTTCTATACATTCTTCCAACTGTTCAAATAAGAGAAATTATTTTTAGGAATATTTTTCTCTACTTGTCTGTCAAAGTCAGGGACTAATTTTATTGTTTACCAACCCCTTGTAACGAATATTTGTCGAAGTAATGAATGATTATTTTTTCTATTTGTGCTGATATAACAAGATGCCTGAGACTGAAAATTTATAAAGAAGAGAAATACATTTTGTAACAGTTCTGGAGCCTGGGAAACCCAAGGTAAAGTGCACACAGTTCAGTGTCTGTTGAGGGGTCCCACCTTAACTTCCAAGAAACTGCCTTGAAATACCACATCTTCACAGGGCAGAAGAGAACAAGCTACTGCATCGTGCCCTTTTATAAAGGCCCGAATACCATCCATAAAACTCCATTTTCAAGACTTACTCACTTTTTAACAGTATCACCTCTTAGTACTATCACACGGGCAAATAGGTTAACATCTGTATTGGGGGGGACACATTCAGACTATACAGCACTGATGCTTATGGACAAATGGATAATAAGGAAATCTATGCCAGGGGGGAAAAAATGTTAATTTTAAATTCCAAACTTAACTACAAAGTACCAACAGGAAGAAACCATTTCGTCTATCACCATAGATCCCAGTGGTGAAGGTGTGTGTATTTGAGAATGGCCTTGCCTCTAGTTCAAGAAGAGATTGGAACAGGAGGTATAAATTTCTGTAAATCTGGAAGCAGCCTGCCGATGACTTTAGAGCTATGGGGCTGGACGAGATCACCTCAGAATTGAATATAACATAGAAAAGCTCTGAGAAGTAAACCCCACAGAGTAGGAAAGAGGAAGATGAGGAATCCAAGGAAGGAGACAAAGGGGGAGATTGGGAAGGTTATGTGTCAGAGGAAATGTGTCAGAGAGGAAGAGGCCTGAGCTCAGAGGTGGAAGGTGGGCAATTAAGGCAGGAAGCCAACCAAAAGCAATAACGGCTTATTCCCTTCTCAAGGCGATGTTAAGCCGCAACAAAGCAAAAGCAAAAGCCGCAACAAAGCAAAGCAGGCAACGCTTCCAGCTCCCCTAAAGTTCTGTTCTTCCCCACAGAATGATACTGAGTTTAAATTAGATTGTCAGAACATGGGGGTGAGGGGTTGTCTCACTGCCCAGGAATCCCCATTCTGAACCCTTATAAAGTTTATGAGGCCAGGGCCCAGGGCAAAGGAAGAGGGTAGAGGAGGAGAAGACGAACAGTACCGAGAATGCAGAAGAGTGTGTTCAAGGCGCCCTGACCAGGAGGCCTCCGGATGGAGACACCTGAGCTGGGAGTGCAGCTGTTTCTAGGAGTGTGGCCAGTCCAGGTGGACTTGAGTCGGTGACTGCGCCTCCCTGCAGAGACTGCAGTGCCCTGGTCAAGCAGCACAGGTGGTGTTGGGAAGTTAGCTTTCTCTTGTGGGGGTCTGCCATATAAAACTTTCTCATTATCAAGGCTGAACTGAAAGATCACACATAGGATTTTGACCTGGAGTAGGATTCCTTAACTGGTGCCCAGATGCCAGGGAGTGCGTGATCAACTCCTGCTCCCAAGGAGTCAACTATGTCTGAGAACTCAGACAAAAAAAAAAAGAAAAGAAAAGAAAAAGAGAGAGAGAGAGTGAGAGGGTGGCGCTTGTGGCTCAAAGGAGTTGGGTGCTGGCCCCATATGCCAGAGGTGGCATGTTCAAGCCCAGCCCCAACCAAAAACTGAAAAAAAAAAAAAAAAAAAGAAAAGGGAGTGAGCACTAATCAGGATTTTTGTATTAGCTTCCGAAGGTTCTGCAGAGCAGAATGGAAGTGCCCAAGAGTTCCTTTGGCAGAGGCAGGGACAAGTGTGGTATGGGGTTAGAATAAGATTTAGCCAAAAACATTCTGGGACTCTCCCTGCTTCAGTGAAACCTGCTCTATTTTGGACTTTCGGCTTCAGTGTGAGATTTCCTCTGAAGAAAGAGTTCCACTTTTTTAAATATAGAAGTTGAATTTGATGATTATATTCTACCCCTAGGAAAGGAAATAAGTGTAGAGAATGATATTTCTATAGTGTTGGCTCCCAAGGAAACTTTAAATTTGAGGGTAAAAACTAAAGAGTAGATAAAACACTCATTTGACCAAAGTGCTGCCTTTCACGGGGTAGCAGGGAAAGCCATTGAGGAAGAAAGAATATCTGCAAAGCAGAACATTGACAAAGTCAATTACATAGAGAAGGTTTGCCAAGAAATAAGGAGTAGGCATACACCTTAAATAAGAAAGAGAACAAACATCTACTTTCTGAAATTGCTAAGAAAATTAAAAAACAAAATTTAATAACAAAGAAAAATCCTCAACTTCTCACAATATCAGATAAATCTCAAAGAAAACCTCAGCAAGGAGCTATTTATTCAAAGATTCAAGAAAACTTTTAAAAGACAAAGAATACTTTAGCCAGTTTTAGAGATCTAGTAAACATCTCTATGGTCAGAGGTATAAATTGTTGCAATGACTTGGGAGAAATCTTTCACAATATAAATTTTATGGCTGAACGTATTTATAGTCTATGACACAGAAATTCCATACTTCATTATGTACATAACAGAAAAGCAAACGTTTCTGCACAAAGGGAAACATACATGAAAGCTCAAAACACAATTATTCACAATAGTCCCAAACTGAAAACAACCCATATGCATATCAAAAGCAAAATAGACAAATAGCTGTGGTATATGCATACAACAGAATGGTATACTGCAATGAAAATAAATATGTTAAACAACATTGTCATCTCTCACAAACATAACATTGAAGGAAATGATTCAAATGAAAAACGGTATGCCACATGGTTTCATTCATCTACATAAAGTTAAACAAAAAAGCAAAAACAACACACTGTGCTGAAAGAAGAATAGTGGGTTCCTCTGGGAGGAGAGACAGAGAGTGATTGAAAAGGGGCACAGAGTTCTACAGCATTTCTCAATTCAGACATTTTTTTAATGCGGTATGTTTCCTTTGTGATAATTAGGTGGGCTGTGTGCTTAGGATCTTTGTATGTGTATATTGTCCATATTTTTATGCATAATCTATAATACAGATGTGTAATATATGATATACATGATATACTTTCTCTTGTCTTCCCCCCCAATGTAAATAATTGAAAGGCTGAACATATTTAGTAAGTCCATCTCTTTTCAGAACAAATTTTATACAATTTTGCTTCTGAGATAATTTAGTGTATTCTAAATTAAATTTAAAGAGACTTCAGTTGACTATATAATTTTAAGCATCATGATTCCAATGCTTAGAACTTAAAAAGTTGAATCAAACAAACTAGGAAACCAGTAGAGAAAAATCCTTTTTGCACATGTCAAGTGATTACGTTAAAATGACAATGCAACATCATACACAAAATTAATTCTAATGTATTAATAAGTTCCAGATTAAAAGCCATTCTAAGTAAAACATAATTTAAGAAATAAAAATAATATTTTTCCTATGAAACACACTTTAAAAAATGCACATGAATAAAATTAGAAATAAAAAAATTACACATAAATTTTAATTTTACAACTTATCACATCTACTTATTTTCTTGATATAAGCTTTTCCTTTGGTAGCATATATTTGCCTGCCAAAATATTCTACAATATTACACTATTCTACAATAGTGTAGAATGTCAGTCTTAATTCCGATACTATGTTGTTAGGCTTATTGTCAACAGTCAAGTTTTACATGAGTACATTGATAAAATTAGCATAGCAATTTGAATTCTTTTTAGCACAGTTTGGAATATTCTTCTTGAATTAATACCAGCCAAAGTACAATTGCACTGCACTTGGACTACTGTAATCTTCCTTAGCTTTCAACTGTATAGTCAGACTAAACTCAGATTATTATATATCAAGTATCTGGCTAGAGATAGATGCAAAAACCTGCCTTCAGGGATGTCTCTGCTTGATGTCTGCTCTCATTGGTCCAGTATCAATATGGGCCAATATGGACCAATCACATTTAAAAATATATCTGAGATGAATGTGAAAATCTATCAGATTTTGGCCAGATTCTCTGACCATTACTTTGGAAACAATGCCCTAGTATGTTTAAAATACAATCCAATCTTCAATCAGTAAAGTGGATAGTCAAGATATTTTATTTATAAAGAGAAGTGTAGGTTCAAGTTTATAACTTAAAAATTTCAAAGGTAAAAGAAAAAAATAAATAGAAGATCCAACTTTATCTTCCAATTCAGAGATTCAATGTTAACCATCCAGAAATTTTATTCCATGAAGACAGGCATGTGATTTTAGGGATTTTTTTTTTCTTTCAAATACTAGGTTTTCAATAAGTATTTGCTGCATGAATGAACAAAAATTGAAATGAGAATCCAAAGTTCATCCAGTTTAATTCTGCCACAGCTTTGCACACCTACACCAAAAGGTGGAAAGGTAGTGAGATAGGTTCCCCCACAGTTGAGAGAACGACTTTCAAGGTTATTCTAAATTGGATCACATAGTCTCAACCAGATTTTAATTCTGTGATTTCTCAGTCACTTTGTTCTAACAAAGACAAACTTGAGGCTAGAGTACTTTACATTCTGAAGGATAATATTAGGTTCATTAAAATCATATGGAATAATGTGTAGTACTTTTTGAAATTATTAATGGAAAATATGCTAATTATGTAATGTCAAGTATTAAACAATACAGGACAGAATAGAGAGCTATGAGCCAATATAAAACAAAAATGGGAAGAAGTAGCCCTAGGCTCACAGGGATTATGTATCCCTGCAGCTGAGATCATGGACAGTATTTACTTTGTTCCCTCATAGCCTTTACACTTTTAACCAATTGTCCATCATAAACATTTGTCAATTATAAAATTTCTTTAAAACTTTGAAAATTGTTAATATACTGACAGAGTGAATTTGTGATAACTTATATCCCAGTAATAGGACCTCAAGACAATTCTATTCTAACTACTGTTAGAATAGAGAATACAAATAAATTATCCCTCCGGAGTAGCTGACCTTTACTAACCTTTTGATTTCTCTGACTAAAACTGGTCTACATGGCTGAATCCTGTCTTTGTTCCCCAAATCCTGTAAAATAACAAATGAAATGTTTTTCCAAACAAGAAAATAATCACGCACACATATACACACTCAGACACAGAACTACAAAGACAACAAGCCTCCTAGAAGAGGGTGGAAGATGACAATTAGCACTTTAATTATTTCCTTAAATCGAAAAATAATTTTATAAGAAGTTCCTCATCTTGCTTTTAAATCTTGTCAGGAAGTCCTTTTTTTTTGCTAAAGTGAATGACACAGCTGGGCCTTTTTAGATCACTTTACCTGTATGTCCTTTTTCAGAAAGTGTCATTTTGTGTTTCTTGGATCTGATCAACATCTAACATGCATTTTCTTGCAAGCTGAAAATACTCGCAGGGAGTTTTAAACTTTGTGAACTCTTCCATTATTTTAAATTTTGTCAATTGTCAGCATCCATGTTCTCTTCTGATGATGTATAGAGGCATTATATTTCAACATTAAAATGTAGTTAGGATTGTAATGAGCATCATTAGGGCCTCTAATGGAAATCAGAACTATATGTCATTTTATTCAGATTTTTTTTAAGTTCATTTATTTATTTACTTTTGCATTTTTTTACCAAGCATGTGGGAATAGAGTAGTATTGTGATTTTACAGCTACGTATATAAACACCGATTGTAAATTTGGCCATTCTCCACGTTTTGGTTTCTTGTCCTGATGGAAAATCACAAGGTGCCTTGACTGCTTTGTGACCCAGCCTGCTACAGGTTTCTGTGAGCAGGCTTGAGGTCAAACTTGGGCCTAGAATATTCCCAGGCACTTCTAAAGGTATAGAATTAGCAGAAAGAAAGTGAGCTGGATCCCCAAACGGAACTAAATTCCCTAAACCCCCATATGAACTCCACACTGACAGTGAACATGAACACCCTTTCCACTGTTGTGAAAGTTACTACAGCCCATTTGTGCATCAAGTTCCCCTAACAAACACTTTGCACTGATCACACTGGCATTTACTGCTTCTTTCTTTGGAATCCCAACTCGGTGATCTTCGCCAGATTGAGGCACTCTCTTGTGGGAACTCTTATGTTGCTTCTTCAGGGGAAACTCCATTTGTGGGTCCTGGTGTTACCAGAATTTGTTCTTCAGTAGGTCTGTGGTCTCCAAGATTTGAAGACTGAATCCACGGTCTACAAATGGTAAGACAGGATTTATTTTACAGAAAAGAATACAGAGAAAAAGCACCAGAGTTCCTGAGAGAGGGAAAGACCCAAGTCGGAAAAAATCTCCCCCTGGAGCCTTTGTCCAGGGGTACATATAGCCCAACAAATGAATGGATGCAATCCCTTCTGTTCCCAGGTCTGGAAACTTACATGAAATTCAGTAGGCCTGGGAAAAAGGAGAGGGTGGTTCCCTCTTCAGCCTCAAGTGCAAGGGGAGGGAGACTGGCAGGGCAGAGACACTACCTTGGCGCTCTCTGAACTGGTAACCTGGAGGTGTCTCCCCCACAGTTGTCAGCTCCTCCAGTCACTGGAGCTCCCCTGGTGGCCCCCTGCTTACCCTCCAACTCCATGGTTCCTCTGCCCCCTTCAGCAGCACGAACACCCCCAGGGCGAGATGGCAGATCCTCCCCTCAGCTCAGGCAATGCTGGCTGGGGTGCCACCCGCCTGTATTACCATTGAGCATATTTTGCTTTTTCAATATGTCCCTCAGTAGCCCACACTTCTGGGTTAATTTCTGTCTTTAATAAGGGAAGGCACAGTCTAGGTTCTTGTCCCAGATTCATATAAATGATTGTTCTTGCTTTAGTTAGTGTGTCTCACCCCAAAAGGGGAATGGGACTTTCAGTCATGATTAGGAAGGTGTGAGAGAATAGCCAGTCACTACAATTCTAGCTTAAAGGCTGAGAGAAGAATTTAGTAACTGGTTTTTCAGGTATCTTCTGTATTGTTACAGAAGACTGGTGTTGGAGAGGAGTACAGAAAAGTTATTCTCCAGTGTCCATAAGAAATTCTCTTTTGGTCCTCCACTATGGGGTAGGCCTGAGGCTCTTGATGGGTGATGACTCGATCTGGACCATGATAATATGCCTCAGGCACCCTCAGTTGAGTTTGGGTGCTGATGGTATCACTGACCCAGGAGGCCTCTGCCTCTAGGGACAGGCTGCCCTCCAATGGCAACCCTTCCATTCAGGACAGGGGTCACGTGACGTTTCCAGGAGATGGTGTTGCTGTGGGAATTTCTCTCAAAGTGGCCAGTCTGACCACATTGGAAGCACTTGTCCTTGGCTCCTCTGGCTTCCCTCTGTCCCTGAATGGTGCCTGTTTGTCAGAGTGCCATTACTGATACTGTCATTCCTTTTTTATCCCTTCTTTCTTTTTCTCCCTTTTCTAATCCTCTCTATTAGAAAAGACTATTGTGGTCATTTTAAGAAGGTTTTTTAGGTTATGATCAGGGCATATAGCTAATTTCTAGAGTTTTCTTCAAATATCTGGGGCAGTTTGAATGATAAATTTATCTTTTAAAATAATTTGGCTCCCTAAGGAGTCAGGTGTCAACTGAGTGTGTTTTCTCATCGCCTCCCTCAGCTGCTCAGGAAAGGCTGAGGGACTCTCATTTTGCTCCTGGTAAATAGTAGGCAACTTAGAATAATTCATAGGTTTTTTTCTTGGATCAATGTCCAGGATAGATGTTAGAACATATTTATGCCTCCAGTCACTCTGTTTCTCAGCATCCCATTCGGAATCTTCAAAGGGAACTGTCTGTCTCCCCATGGGGTATCTGTCCCTTTTTTCAGAAAACATACTGCTATCAGTATTGGACATGAATCACAAATTATCACACTTTTTAACCTCATCTAAGACTTAATTTTTCTCATTCAAAATTAAAGTTTGATCCAGTACTAGCATTACATTTCTCCAGAGAGATGTAAGCTTTGTTCTAACCCTTGGAGAACATCTGTGAACCTATCTGGGTCGTGAGAAAATTTTTCTAAATCAACCTTAATTTGTTTTAAATCTACCAGAGAAAATGGAGTGAATACCCATGCATTTCCCCTTTCACAACCCAAGTCTCAACCAAGAGACACAAGGAAGGATACAGTTGCTTTCTGGGGGTCCTAATAGGAACAGAAGAAACTCTGGCAATAAATTCCCTATTGGGGTTTTCTAAAGGCATGGAGGAAGGTGAAGGAAAAGTAGATGGTGGGTTAAACTAGGAATCCCTGGCCATTTTGGGAAGTTACTACAGCCAGGACAGCTGGATCTATCTGACAGATTTTACACAGTTGGAATTTATCTTTGAGAAAAAAAGAAAGCTTACTCATAGATAATTCAGACCATTTCCCCCACTGTTTACCATAATTTAGAGCTCCTTGTGGTGGTTATTGTTCACCACTGGAGAGTCAACACTAAGGCCAGGCTTGAGTGCAGAAGAAAACCATACATTATTTTTTCAGCACAGATTGAAAAATCAGTTACCCAGAAGCCATAGTGGTCCCACCTAATGACAGTTCTTTTGGCCAGAGAACTTATTACCTTGATATTCTCTTAGAGAGAGAACTTCACCCATCTGTGGGAAAGAACAAATGTCCAGGGTCTTTATCAATCCCACCCTCTGTGTTCCTGGTTTGCCAAAGTGTCCTCTAACCAATCCAGCAAGCCTTCTAGCCAAACAAAAGAAAGCATCCTTCCAATGCTTGAGGAAGAATCTCTGAGGAGTGTGGCTCCTCAGCCCATGCGTTTGTGTGGATTTAGCAGTAATTACCAGTGTAGCACTTTGTATCCATGGGCTTTTCTGTGCTTATTACTTGCTTGCAGCACAGCCTGAGAAATCAGGTATATGGGAGCCTGGTCCCACCTGATGCAAGTTCTGCCTCTTTTTGACCCTGCCATTGAGTATATGCCTGTCAATCAAAGTGGAGATGAGCCCCACCCCTGGACAAAACAGCTGCATGATGCTCTTCATAATTTTTCATAACCCTTCATAATTTTTACAAGCTTTTTCTAAATTCTCAGTAACAAAGAAAATTAAGCTTTCTATCATGAGGGTCTTAAATGCTATGTTTTCCAACCTCCCTTTCCCCCCCCAAAGTTAGCAAGACAACAATAATTAAACTCAGTAACAAATCAGGCTAGAGAGAAACTTCAAAACCTTTGCATTAGAATTAGTTACAGCTAGCAGAAGTCTTAAAGAAACCTGAAAATATTTAACATTTTTCTTTTTACACCAAGATACCAGAAAAAAAAAAAAAATCAAATACTCGTGGCCATTTTTGTTGCATTTCTTCATTAAAACAAACAAACAAACAAACAAACAAAAAAAAACTTCTTACCTTGGGGGGTTGCCCAGGCTTCCCTTCACAGGCTCCTGGTTGTGCAGAGAAGCCATGTAGAGGAGTCATTTTGCCCTTTGCTTGGAACTGACTTCTCCACCTCAGTTAACATGATTCAGCTTTTTTCTCAAACACACAAAAAGCCAATTGAATTGAATTTTGCAATGAAAGGAAATAAAAAGGACCTTACAACACTCCCACAACATCTAAAAAAATACCAAGTTAAGCAAGTACAAACTCAACTAAGTACGTAAAGCAATCCTTTACTGACATTCAAACAAAGCATGCAAACTACAAGAAGAGAGAGAAGCGGGGTCTGTAGGGATCAGTAGAATTTGGGGACCAAGGAAGACATGAATGGATAGTAAAAGAGCTAGGAGAGAATGTTTCTCAGAAGGCCATCCAGTGCCTTGGGTCAGAATCATTGCTGGGGACCTCGGAATCTCTAGGAGCTACTTATTTGCCTGGCTCTCAACCAGAGGAAAGGAGTGGATACATAATGGGTTCAGAAGCCTTCTAAAATTCCCCTTGGCTCCTTTCTTTTGGAGCCAAGGGGAATTAGGAAGTTCGTTTTCCAGCAGCCTCTTGCCAGTTACCTGGAGATCAGCAGCTGCACTATGCGCTTTTAAGGGCTGATTGGCATCTGAATTATTAGTCTCCAGTGTTATCATTATGGAGAAAAATAGGATAGAGGTTAGTGATTCCATTGCGATGGGTATCTGAATTATTAGTCTCCAGTGTCATTATAGAGAAAAACAAGATAGAGGTTAGTGATTCCATTGCTTACCACAGATCTTCAATGCTGGGTGAGCCCTCAAAATATGTTACTGGAATCTCTTCTTCAGTATGTCTTAGATCTCAGAGATTCAAAGAATAAGTTCATAGACAACAGATAAATGGTAAGATGGGATTTACAGAAAGGAATACAGAGAAAAAGTACCAGAGCTCCTGGCAAAGGGAAAGACCCAAGTCTAAAAAATAATCTCCCCCTGGGTTCTTTGTCTAGGAGTATATATAGCCCAATAAATGAATGAAAACAATCCCTTGTTCACAGGCCTAGGAAACTTACATGAAATTGACCAGGCCTGGGAAAAGGGGTGTTTCCTGTTTAACCACAAGTGCAAGGGTTGAAGACATCAGGGCACTCCCTGAACTGGCAACCTAAAGGAGTCTCCCCAGCAGTTGTCCGGTCTCTGTGGCCACTTGGGCTTCCTGTGGTCCCCCTTGCCTACCCTCAAACCTGCTGGCTTCTCTGCTGGCTGCACCAACACTCCCAGGCCTGAGACAGCATGTCCTCTCCTCAGCTTGGGCTTGATGACTGCGGTACCACATGCCCTGTATTACTCATGGGAGGAAAACACCATTCCAACACACCTGTTAAAAAAGTATGTTTCTCATTCTCATTAGTTTTATTAAGTCTTAAAAATGTCAATAATCCTTCCTAAAACCTAATTTTTATTTCAAGTTTTCATTGTAAATTAAGTCAGAGCCTTTACTGAGTATATATTTTAAAATAAATATTGAACATCTATATGCTTAAATTTGAACATGCTAAATTATCTATAATAGAAATTAAAAGGTTATTTATTGCAGACTCAGAAGATGAGCAGTCTCTTGATTTTGTCTCAAAATTTAGCATATATGTCTGTTTGCAGGAGTTGTGGAGGTAAATACTATGACATTTGGTAATGTGATACATCTTGTATTGGTGACTTCTGACATCATTGTGGAAGTTTCTTGGTGTGCTTTAATATTCCCTCCTCTGTAGGTTAAATATGGGCTAAAATTTTATCTAAAATCATTTTCAATGTATTATGCTTTTTTTGACTTCTACATATTGATTCAAAAATTCTTAAAAGGAAAAGGTAACTTCGGAATGTAATCTTTATTCCTTTATTGTGTTACTTTTTGTAAGCTTTTATGCAAATATAATGTTGAAGCTTTCTATGATTTACAATAATCATATTTTGTTAACAGAAAAAGACTAACTCTTTCCTATTTCATAAGCCAAGTTAACTAATTTAACGACCACTGTACCTTTCACTCTGAAATTAAAGCATTAAAGATCATAGATTTACTTTGAAGGATTAACTCTAGTCCTCTGGAAAATAGATTTTTCTGTGGCAATGAAAGAATATAAGAACTCCCAAATGAAATATCAAACACAGCTCAGACATTCCAAGGCTTACTGCTTTATTGGGAAAAGAAGTGAAAATCAATGTCTGATAAAGTGCCAAATGCAAATTACTATTGAAAGAGAAACATTGCTTTGGATATAATAGCAAAACTGTATAAGGTAACATCTGAGAGGTAACAGACTCATGAAGGACATTTCTTAGACTCTCTTCTGAGATATGGCATTGGAAAAAGTAGTTAAGATAGGAATAAGAGATCAAATTTTGATTTCTAACGCACATTGCTAATTCAAAATAGAAGCATAAGGACAAAAAATATTTTCTCGAATATTGTGAAATACTATAGTCAACCACATGCATTTTTCATCACAGTTGAAGAAGGTATTACTTCCAGCAATTTTCAGTAGGAAATAATTTCATTATAATATTTGAAACATAGCATGTCTGTAGATGAAAAATAACTTATAATGAACAAATAAATAACTACAATTCAGAAAAACTATTACTAGGTTTTGTACTCAAATTACCAATTATATCTTTCTGGTCATTTGAACTTTTCAAAAAATATTTCTGTATAGTTTACTGAAGACCTGTCACAGGCACAGCTATTACAAATAAAATCATTTTATACAAACTAACTGTGATATTAGATTTTAGAATACAATGATTTTCCATGGACCTTAGCTATTATCACATTTAGCAAGTCAGTAGAATGATATTTTGTGTCTATTTCTATGAATTAGAGGAGAAATAGTGCACTATCTCTCTCTGTCACACACACACACACACACACACACACACGTTCATTCATTCTTACCACTTTTAAAAGATGTACAAATTTAAAATATGCTACTAAATTTCTCTTTAGGTAGTAAATTAAGCTACTAGTTCTACTACTACACTGGGTATTTTTCTGTCACTGGAGTGTATTTTCTTAGCACTTAACAACTATAAATAATTGTGTTTTTCCATAGTTGACCAACATTATCCTACCATGCTGCTCTTCCCAATATTTTCTTTCTTCTTTTGTTCATTTTTAAATGCTGAGCTATAGACCAGCTCCTGTTTTAGTAACAGTAGTTTTAGTTCCTGTTTGAATAACCACTTTCTTTTTAAATTTCTTTAAATACACAGTATGTGACACATACACAGGTGATATTAACCAGAAAGGAAAGCAGTTCACATCTGTCATTTTTATATACATGTTTTTGGTGTTCATTATTCCATTTGTGGAAAAGTTTAGGGAGTGTGTTATGCCTTGGTTAGAAAATTAGAATATATGAACATGGATGAACTAGCTCCAATAATTTCTGTTCTTGGTCTGAGTGTAGAAATATATTTATGCAAACTTTAACCTGAGAGTTACTTATTTAAAGTGAGAGGTATCATTTTAAATTAGTTATAACCTACCTTAAATCATTTCAAATTGTTTTAGATAAATAGTATCCAGCTTCCTCCTTTGTATATCTTTTTAGTCTTTGAAGTATGAATCTCTGTTTTTCTGGGTTTTGTTATTTTGTTTTTTCCCATAGACATTTACCTAGATATGATGTTTCGTGCAATTCAAAGATAAAGAGTTAATTGCTTGTCAAAGCATGGTCAAATTCCACATGTTACATAATTCCAAACACGCTGGAAGTATTTGAAATAGATTGATGTTTTGCATTAAAAACAACCTTCCAAAATTCTTATACAAGCAGGTATAAGAATATCTGAAACAGAGAGAATTAATTGTATGATAGTGGGAGAACACAAGGTCTACAAGATGTAGACCAAAAACTTAAAAAGAGGATTAATTATCTGTCGTTGGGAGAGACTTTATAGACTGGGGTGAAAACACACACATTACTTTGAAAGATCCACTTTTGACTACCATTTTGACTCCAAAAAGACACCTTCTTTATCTCATTCACTGCATGATGTTAAACCACACGACGCAGGTCAACAATTCGAGGTTCTTTAATTTGCACAATGTAGCTAAACTTCCTTTTTCCTTTTCTGTAACTAAAATGCTCTGAATGAATCAGTATTTATTTTTATAGCAGCAAATATCACAAATGCTTTTTTTAGGATTACATAAAATATCTTCCTATGGGAGAGAAAAAGTTAATTATGTGTCCAGATTGCTGACATTTACGGCTGCATTGGGCATATTAATGTAAAGAAAGTAATGTTCAACAAAAGCCACAAAAGTAGACATAGCTGTGCAGAAGTATTCAGATTGAAAATTTTAGAAAACAATTCAATCATATGTAGTATAAAAACATACATGCATGCACAAACTACACATATACACACACAATTTAAGCAATACAAAATTAGAATAACACATCAAACCTTCCCCAGAGAAGCTTGTACCATGTGAGGCCATAGAGTAAACTACAAGGTTTCCCAAAAGTTGTCCCTAAAGTCATCAGACATAAGGAAAATGAGAAATCTGTAAATAAATGTTTATTAGTTTATTTATACAATATTTATTACAAAATTACATAATTTATTTACAAAATATTCTTTTTATTTATTTATAAAATGTTTGTTATGAAATTATATGATTTATTTACAAAATATTCTTTTTAGCATATTTATTATTATTATTTTCTATTAAATCATAAATTTGTACATTGATGCTTTTATGGGATTCAGGGTACTTCTTCAATGTACAAGGTGAAATTGAACTTGCTTACATTGAACTAAGTAACACAATTATATATAATCACAATTATATTCATTTCTTAGCAGTTTTGAAATGTACCATTGCATCATGAACATTATGTGAGGTCCCCCCAAATCCCTTCCCTGCTTCCATATACCCCCTCCAGTCTCCTCTCTCTCCTCTTCCCTTATACTTTCTAGAGTGTAGCTATGCTTTGCCATTCATATAAGTATGTATATGATTATATACTGATTTCATAGTGGTATTGAGTACATTGTGTACTTTTTTTCCCCATTCTTGAGATACCTTACTAAGAAGAATATGTTCCAGCTCCATCCAGGTAAACATAAAAGATGTAAAGTCTTTATCTTTTTTATGGCTGCATAGTATTCCATTATGTCATATACCACAATTTGTTAATCCATTCATTGATCGATGGGCAGTTGGGCTGTTTCCATGTCTTAGCTATTATTAATTGGGCTGCAATAAACATTCTGGTGCAATTTTCTTTGTTGTAAAATGATTTTTGATCATTGAGTTACATACCTAGTAGAGGAATTGCAGGATTGAAAAGTAGGTCTACTTTTAGTTCCTTGAGTGTTCTCCAATCTTCTTTCCAAAAAGGTCGTATTAACTTGCATTCCCACCAGCAGTGTAGAAGCATTCCCTTCTCTCCGCATCCACACAAACATGTATAGTTTTGGGATTTTGTGATGTG
>CAUYPK010030147.1:0-20885 GCA_963574355.1 Loris lydekkerianus
TGCCCAATGGCTACTTTTTACGGTCTTTAGAAATACATTTAAAGTACCTGCAATTTTTCTGCCTCTACCTAGATACAGCCAATGTGGTACCATGCCATTGGCCCGACCCTGTCACTCACCTCTTCCCCCGCCTTCTTTCCCCGCCCCTTCTCCACAATAAAAAATAAATAAATAAAAAAATAAATAAAAATGAAAATAAAGCATGAGTAAATTAAAAAAATAATAAAATAAAATAAAAAGTTTTTTCAGTGGAATTATCATGACATAGTGCGAGTAACTCAATAAATAGGAGGAATTGACTATCATTTGATGAGCATGTTAACTATTTTTACATTATATTAACTTATTGCTCTGGTACAAGTAAAATTTACTTTTGCAAGTCCTAAAGCTCTGTTATGTATTTTCACAGTTTATTCACATAATTACCTTATTATACTAAAATACTTACATGATGGGAGGCACCTGTGGCTCAAAGGAGTAGAGCACCGGCCCCATATGCTGGAGGTGGCGAGTTCAAACCCAGCTCTGGCCAAAAAATGAGGGGGGTGGGGGGGGAGACAAGCTTACATGATAGGCTATTCAGTTGAAAATAAATGAGAAAATAATGTGTGTTAAGTCCCTTAATTGTTCCAAATGTATAGTAATAACCTTTGGATTATCTCTTATTAAATGTTAAATGAATTAAGTAAAATAGTTCTTTAAATTTCATGATAGAGTTTTGGGAATCTAAGAAATGAAACTATCATTTCTCAACTTGAGTTCTAAATGACTGAGACATAAATAAAAGTGTGAAACAGAAGGGGCTGGAGAAAATAATGATTTTTATTGATGATGCCGATACTGCAGATGCTGGTTTATGTGCTGGTATGCCTAATGCAGAATCAGAATTAGAAAGACACAGCAGCCACAGACAACTCTGCTTGGGGCGAGGCCTTCATGCTCGGGGGTTGAGCGCAGATGACCAATACCAGATGTCTTTCCTACAGATTACCTGAGTCTGGAAAGAAAGGGAAGAGGAAGTTGACTGGAATCCCAGCTTTTTATAGAAAAATCATCAATCAATTTAAGTCATTCTTTACCACTTGGGAGAGGTGACACTAGAAAGGCCCCTATGACATTGTGGTTCCCTACATAGGAAAGGAAATATCAGAAGAATGAAAAAGTACAGATTTATGTATTCTGGTTTACTCCTAAATTTTCTTTAAAAAGTATTCAATTTAGCTTGTATTATAGACATCAGTTATTGTCAGAAAATGTCATAGTGGATTTTTCTTAGACTAGCCTGAAAAACTAAATCTAACAAAATCTTTTTTCCCCAAATTTTATAAATATACATAATTCACTATGTAATGAGCAGAAGATTATGGTTTAGAAATAGATAATTAAAATGTTACTGGCAGTAAACAAAACACAAAAATATTACTTTTTCCATGTAGACTTTGGAAAGATAATAGGTTCAAAACATATCAGCACAGGGTCACAGGCCCCATTATGAAGACCAGTGCACCATGGGTAGGTCAGGCCGTGGTGTCTTCTGACATTAGACTGTGCTCCTGGGTCGAGTCACGGGAATAAAGCTAAACTTAGATCGTATGGAATATAGTGTAGTATCTTCAGTTCTATACTTTTACCCTTAGGAGGATTCATTTAAATGTGGTAATACATTTTAGGCTATTTTTTTTCTCATTAAAAGCTGCCAAGCTATGCCTTTCCTCTAATGCCAGGATGTCATAGGAGAGGACTGCTGACAGAACTGTAAGTCACAATGGACAGCCATTTGCACCCAGAGTTAATATTACAGTGTTTTGTAATGGCAAATAGCAGCAACTATAAATCGTCTCTTCTTTGATGGTGACATTTTTAGACTTAGAAAAGCTTGGCGCTTCTTCCACTAACAAGAACTGTCCTTTTTATAACTTGTGAAAAATGTGATTAAATGGTGCGATCACAGCCGACTGAGGCCTGTCTTCAATGGAATAACCCCAGTGATAATGACATTTCCATTTCAGATATTGTTGGGAGTCACAGTTGAGCCTGTATACTGGTTGTTAATGTTATTCCACCTGGCCATTACAGCTGAAGTTTTAGTTCACCCCCCAGTGAACTTAAATCTAAATGGTAAATTCACAGAGAGGTAATTGAGACAGTTCTAAGTAGACTATAAACATGAAGATCTATGTGAAAGTCTTACAGGAAATAAGAGTTGTGTGTAGTGAATTTTTTAATTTTAATTTTTAAATTTTTTTCAGGCAATTGCTGTATTCTAGCAAAAGGATGCTGGTGAAATCTGCTTCCCAGAAATTGGTATTTATTACAGAGGGAAATATGGCCACAATAGAAAAGAAATAGCACTAGAAAACACTGGAATCTTTAAGAGTATTAGAGGAAAATACTTGAAAGTCACTTATTTAAAAAGACAATATGATCTTCACTTGTCTTTTGCTTTGCTGGTGAATTTGGAATTCTATTTCTTTAGTGGTTTTTATTTTAGAAACGTACTCTGTTTATACATACATAGCATACAGAGGATTTTCTTGGACTAGCTGTTGCTAACAACTGCATTGGTACTGAGAATTCTGATGTCTACTTTCTTCAATTTTAATTTTGATAATGCTAAATGTTTTTTTGTTTTTCTCCCTTCGTACCACATGAGCTTCCTTTAGTGAACCAGTAAACCAAGAGTTTAATATTCAGTGGTTCTAGTTTATATGATAAAAAATTAGATACCAATTTCTCATGTAATAATTATTTAATCATAGATTATTTTCATTTCTTGGGAATGCAAATTTCCTAGTGTCTAAAATATTAGTCTCCAGATGCCCAAAGTTGTATGGAAATAAATGAGAGTGCTTGGCTGATTAGCAGTGCATAAAACTTGCTTCTTGATGTGTGTCTAAAGCCTTCTGTCTGACACGGTTTCTCCTTAATGTTGGTTGAGAAGATATTTAGCACTCAGACTTCTAAAGAGGAGAGGACCTTTATTTTAGACAAATAAACCAAAACCACCTCTCAAACATTGAGCTGTTTCAGTGGCCAGGTGATGCAGTTCTACTGTAGACAATACTATTTTGGACTCTTGTTTGATTTAGTGAATTTCCCAGAAGCAATGGGTTTTAATCAGGTCAAACGGAAGATGGGAGACAGATGGGGGTGTCACCAGCCTCTGCTTGGTAGTCGTTCATTCTTCAACTACTTACTGAGGTTTTTTTTTTTTTTTTCTTTTTTTAAGATAGGACAAGAGACAGGAATCAAAATGCTGCAGCTTTATTGTTAAACTGATTGGAAAATGTATTTCAGATGTGTACCTGCAATCAGGTTTCCTACTATCTTTCCTGCAGCATCAGATCCACGTCATCATGAATGCAGCCATCTCTCTTTAGCAGTTGCAAAGCCTGCTTTCAAAAAGCATAGGAAATGTTATACATCTTGAGACACAACTATCTGAAAGGAATATAGGAGCAGGAATGTATGGTTCGGCGCCCGTGCTCTGTGATTAGGGCGCTGGCCACGTACCCTGAGGCTGGTGGATTTGAACCCAGCACAACTGTAACAAGAAAATAGCCGGGCGTTGTGGTGGGCACCTGGAGTCCCAGCTACTTGGGAGGCTGAGACAAGAGAATTGCTTGAGACCAGGAGTTGGAGGTTGCTGTGAACTGTGATGCCACGGCATTCTACCAAGGGCGACGTAGTGAGACCTGTCTCAAAAAAAAAAAAAAAAAATTAAGAAAGAATTTACAGGCTCAGATCCTTCCACCCAATTAACCAATATGAAGCCCCTATTCCTTTTTGGGAGGGAGAAGTCCTCATGTTCCTCCATGCTTTTCTGCAGAGCAAGCACATTTTCTCTCCTCTGTAGGAAAAGTACGGGATAGAGAACGGTCCACCCTCATCCATCCTTGCCCTCCCCACAAGTATCTCTTCTAGGCGGGCCATTGCTGCATTTGTGAGATATTCATAGGTAGAAATTCAAAATCTCTTTTCCCAAAGCAATGTGAATTGACCGGAAAGCAGCCATTTAAAGTAGCAAGTGCTAACTAGACAATATGGCATTTCTTGTGGTCTGGATTTTATGAAGAACATGAAGGTGGAGAGCTTGTGTTTAAGCTGGGCTTTGAAAGATAAGCGGGATGTAACTAGGAAGATACACATGGAAAGGAATGAAATATAGTAATAACATTAGGTAGTAAAAAATCAAAGAATAAAAGGTAGATTAAAGAAAGAATGATGGATGTAAGGCATTTTGAAGGAAAAATAAATAGGATGTGCTATGCAATAGAAAGAAGGGAGGAAATAATTTTTAAAAGAAAAACAAGTTTTAGAACCTACACATTAATAGGTTTTAAATCCCTGAATTCAATGATTTAAGAATTACTTTCAAAATTTCATATTGGGGTTACTTTTGAATTTTATATTGGGGTTAACTGAAACTTAGAAATGCCTTCTGATGTTTACATGTGTATAAAACCACTTCAAATAGATATTGATTGTGTGGACTGTGAGCTTGAGTCCGGTAACTTAGCTAAGGAGCGAATTTAGAATTTAAAATAATAATATTTTAAAATAGCTTTTAAAATAATGATCAATGTGAAAGCAGGGATTTAAACATCTTAGGGTGGGGTGGTGCCTGTGGCTCAAGGAGTAGGGTACAGGCAGGTTCAAACCCAGCCCCAGCCCAAAACTGCAAAACAAAAAACAAAAGTAGAATTTTACAGTGTCTACTCAGATAGGGATCTTATTCTCTCAAAGACCCTAAGCCTACTAAGTTCTTTTTTGCACTTTGCAAATTTTTATTAGGTTATTAAGTATGAAATGTACTTAATACTTAAGGATTAAGTTAGATAGTTGATATCTCTGATGTATCACTCTGATGCTTCTTTTTTTTATTATTATTTTTAAGGTGCATCCTTATTTTTTCAAATGCACTCTCAAATCTTTAAGAGGCCATTTTTGTGAAACCATGGATAACTAAAAATTCGTGTGATTTTTCAGTGTGAGTTCTGTTGTGGAAATAGTGCAGTGCAGACGGCCTGAAAATCGACAAGTATTTGGGGAAGGATGTGGCCAGTGAGTGCACAGTATATTGACAGCATGAGAATTTCTATTCTGGTGATTTTAATCTTGAAAATGAGCCACGTGGGCAGCCTGAGACCAAGGTGGAGAGTGATGAGCTGCAGGCTGTAATGGAAGTGACTCCATCTCAACCTACACGGGAATTGCTAGCAAAGTTCGACATCGCTATTTCAACAATAGTGGACATTTGAAACATCAGCAAGGTGAGGAAGTGGGTAGATGGGCACTCCACTAAATAAATATCAGAAGAGAGGTCATCTTGAAACTTGCCTTCTTTGCGGTCATGACCTAAATGCAAACCACGTCTGCACTGTGTTATTTGTATTGTTATGTGTGATGAAAAACGGATTCTTTGTGACAATTGCAAATGTTTGACACGATGGTTGGATAAGGGTGAAGTGCCAAAACACAGTCCAAAACTGAATATTCATCAAAAAAGACGATGGTGTCTGTTTGGTCCAGCGCTGGTGTATGTCACCTATTACAGCTTCATGAAAGCTGGTCAATTGATTGCAGTGGATGTCCGCTGAAATTAATTTGATATGATGTGGATGCTTGTGATTAAGCTGCAAAGACTGGTCAATAGAGACAGGTCAATCCTCTTGCAAGACAACGCTTGACTGTGTGTCGCACAAACAGTGCTGCACAAACTGCAGAAGCTGGACTCGGAAACTCTCTGTCCTCCTTTGTATTCACCAGATTTGCACTGCCTGGCGACCACTTTGTCCAGCTTTGGACCACCTCTTGAAAGGAAAAATATTCTCAATTCTTAAGCTGTGAAAGACACCTCATGATTTCGTTGCCTCGTGCTCTCCAGGCTGCTCTGAGCTGGCATACACAAACTATCGTTAAGACGGCAGATCTCTGTCGAGAGTTTAGGCATACAATTTGCTTAATTGTACTGCTTCATGTCTGAGATATAATAAAGTAAACTTGATTCAAAATCAGACCTAAAAAATTGCGACACGTAAGAAAGAAGGAAAGCAACACCTAATTAATTTCCTTCACTTTCTTAAACACGACAATTGTTTTTGTTTTTGTTTTCAGTGTCACGCCCTTGCCTCATACACGGAATGCTCTAACCTATCTTTCACATGACCAGATACAACTCATTATTCATGTCACAATTCATCTAACACACTCTTAGAAAGTCCTTCCTTGTAAATTCTAGTTTCTTTTTTTCCTTAGACAACGAAGTATATCATCGTGTTTAATTTTTACTTTAAATACTTTTGACTTAGTTTATTTTTATTTGTCCACGTATGTAAACGTATTTTCTGTCTTCCTCCACATGGGGGTTCTCGCTACTTCCACGGGATTGAAATTCTTCAGCATTAGGCACCATTAGTTTAGCACGCCATAGACCACCTAAAAATCAATATGTTATCAATAAATATTTGTTGAATGGATAAATAAATAAATGAATGAATCGTCTGGTCTATTTAGAGGAATCGGTAGGTATGTATTCTAAACCTTGACCAACTGAGGGTGGCATTAAACCAATCTTGGATGTGTTCTTGTAGAAAACACCTTGTCCCAAAGGACACTGTACATAGGGGAGAAGGGCAACTTGACCTAAATGTACCTTTATAAAATTTTCATTACAAAATTTTACAGATATTTACAAAATATTATCTACATGTCAGCTACCTCTCTATAAAAGAGGGTAAATAAATTTATATGGTTTGTTTTGTTTTCAAATTAGAGCAATAAAACTAATGTTAAAAAGTTAAATATATTTCTATGGTTCTCATTTTTGTGATTTTCCATTTTTGTTTGTCAGAGTTTTCTTTTGTTTTGATTTGAATAGTTTCTAGCTTACATAGAGGACTGGTGCGTTGATGGCTACAGCAAAGAGTGTTTTGGTTGGAGACAGAAAAAGCTAAAAACAGGGCTACTTTATCAGCATGTCACATAACCAGTGAGCAGAGGTTTCGTCATCCTGGTCGACTTTCCTTGGTTCATCAGAGCACAGCTTTTCACCTGTGCCCTTGGTGGGAATATTTTTCTATAAAAAAGCCATGACAGAATGGGTAAAATAAATAACAACAAAAACTCTGTACTGATTGTTCTAAAATTGTGTTCTGGTATTCCAGCTCTTGAAACAATTATATAAAAAAAATCTTAATACCTTCATCAAGCTTTGATGTCTATATATATACCTTCAAGTCCCTCTGCCCCGACACCAATGTCTTATGTATATGTGAAAAAAACAAAACACAGATTTGAGAAAAAAAAATGGAATGGCCTGCCATATCCAGCTATTTCTTAAGATATTTGAATTTTATTTAAGCATTTATTTCAAAGGGCCCAAATACCCACACTGACCCTAAGTGGGTCAATTCACAGTCACCGTCCATCTCATGCTGCTCTTCACACTGAACTGAGAAATTGAAAACGATCGGCGTGGTCCTGCAGCTACAGTAAAAAGCACTTGCAGCTTAACCAGTAAGATACCTCTTCACATCCAGAGTGCAAAAATATATGAATTTTCTGCTAACATGCATCATATTTTGATGATACAAAGTAGTAATTTTAAAACGACATTTTCTGATACCTGATCTGAGGATTTTAGTGCTTTTTTTTTTTTTTTTTGCCACTTCTGATTAAAGGACATTGGATAACAATATTTGTAGTAATTTTTCACAAATTTTATCAAAATTCTGAGCTATCCTGATGTATGATGATGTGACTCTATACCTCTCAGCAAAATATCGTCACGTATTTACGAGATAGATTGGTAACAAGAACATGTTGGAAGGAGAAGAAGGAAATTTTCATATTAGAATGTCAGAGGAGTTTTGAATTTGATTTTCAGTTCAAGGAACACTAAAATTTGTATTCTTGAAAGAAGCAATAAGAGAAATGTATGGAGGTTTAAATGTTTCAAAATCTATAAAATATAAAAAAGAAATATGATTTTGACCAATGCAACTTTATAAAAGTAGTGACAGAATTATAAGTGCTTATAATTGGGCATTATGTGTAATTTCACCATTTACTAACTTTCTGGAATAAAAAAGGAGAATATGAAAGCAGGGGTTTGAAGAGGAAGAATTTACTTTATAGAAAATCTTAATTGCAAAACGTTTGCTATATCCAAGTTTACTAAGAGCTAACATCAGCTTTTAGCTATCCATATTCAATGTCTATAATAATCTTTTAAATTAATTGAAAGTGTCATTCCTCAGAAGAATTTTCTGGAAAATGCAATGGATGAGAGATCTAGAAATCAACATGCTAACATTAACTCAGGTCTTCTCTCTCTTTCTTTAGATTTTCTGTCTTATTTTCTTTTTCCCTCAACTTTTGTAGGGTTTCCCTCAGTTTATGACTCTTCTTATATTTGAACTTTCTGTTTACTTACAGAAACAATATTATGAGAAGAAGCCTTGCTATGCACATGAGGAATTCCTGATGTAGTTACTCAAGCTTTAGAATGTCAGCTTGTTCTCAGCTCTAACATTTTATTTGGTTCCCTGAAGGATTTCTATTTCACAAGGCCCCTGATGCCAAAGTACAGCTCAGAATAGAAGTTTTAAAAGAGCTAATCATGAATCATAGTGCTTGGAGTAACTTGGAATAAATTGGTGAAAAATATATAGTAGCGCTTTAGGGTTAGTATAGGAAAAAATGGTCTTTAAAAAGTAGATTAATATGAGAGTGCAAATGTTTAGTGTATGCTGTTTCCATTTTTAAGGTAAAGTTCAAGTTGTAGTTGAACCCCGCACCTAGGGTGCTTGCTGAACACCCTCACACTGTGAGCATTAAATGAGAACCCTCCTCTCCCCTCTTTCTTCCTTGCCCTCCCCTTCACTGGACTATGCTTGTGGTTTTTCTTTCGTATGGGCATGTAGTTGTTTATATACTGGTGTTAGATTAGTATTAGGTAAATTGGATACTTATTGGAAAAAGCAGTCTTTGATTACCTAGTTTAATGTCTGGTTTCTGGTTGGTAACCAAAACAGCCATACGGCTAGAGGAGGAAAAAAAAAAAAGGAAGTTGTGCCCATAAAATCTTGACAACTTTAGGGAAGAAAGTTTGTATTTCTTTTCATTATTCATATGAAGGAATCCTGACTGGCTCTGAGACTGGTTGTTATTTTACAGTTCATTTATCACTGAGTGCTGAAGGGCTCTGAAGGCACAGAAGGAAGCTGGGGTCAGCCAGCCAGAAGACAGCCCATGATGGCAGCATGGCAGAGGTCTTCAGCTGAGGGTGACCAGCTCAGTCGCAGGGCCTCTTACTGTTAGTCACTGAAACGGGTTTGGCTCACTGAGCTTTCAAGGAAAGAAATGTTCAAACTCTTAAGTTCCCTGATGTAATCATTCCGTGCAAATAAGGTACTGATCTATATTTTTCAATTATAAAAGCTGAAAAGGATTTGAGATAATAAAAAGGATGAATAAAAATGACTAAGTCAAAATGGACAATATTCCCCTTCCTTAAGTAATTAGTAGTTGATGCTGCAAAAATATTACAGATATGGCAGAATAGTTATTACTTGTTCAGTGCTAAACACACCCTCGTTATAATTACTGTAACATAGGTATGTTTTTCTGGTTGCCCTCCAATTCTTTCCTGTTTTATTTTCTCTGAACTCAATCTCCAGCCTTTGCAATAAATGAATATTTATATAAATTTGTTTTACAGAATTCTTATGGTCCCTCATCCTGTCTATAAATGCAAAATGTAATTATAACATAATATGATTATATAATCACAAGTATTCCTTACAAAAACAAAAAATATCCAGCACTTTCTTTGTAAGAGCCTTGAAAGAAACATCTCTCTTATTTCAGATGGAAATTATTTATAAATACCTGGAAAGTGTCCAGAATTGAATGTCTTTCAGATAATAGCAGAAGTTTTCTGTTATTTGACAACTTTATTTAATGGTTTTGGTGATAATTTTTATGTTTAAGAATTTTACCACCAGTAATTTCTGTTATTTTGTGTCTTTACATAAAGATCAATATAAAAATGTATAGAAAACTCAGAATTAGATATATTTGAGATTATATTAAGTGATGTTTTCACAGACATTGAGGAAATTTGGAAACAACTATTTACTTATGAATAGTTGATTTCCTTATTCCCAATTACAAATCATTTTATTGGTGCAAATAACGTATCTAAATACCTATAATGGACAATGCTGATCTTTGGTTTAAGATAACTTTTTCGCTGCTAGAATTCTAACATTTCTCCTACATGAATTAGTATTTTCCTCGTTGAACATTCCACCAAGAAGTCTATCTAGAATCACATTTGAAACTTACTTTGATGTTCTAACAGGGTGATGTGGCCCGGATGAAAATGCAGGTACAACTCTCAACGGAGGTTTGTCTTGATTTCTCTACAGGGAGTTTCTCTAACTATGGTAGTGACAGGATGTGTTGTTTGGTCTTTGCTTTTTTTTTTTTTTTTTAATATTAACCTAATATTAAGCCAATGGTTTTTTTTTTTTTTTTCTTTTTTATTGTTTCAGGTTCATTGAGGATACAATTAGGTTACACGGTTTGCATCTGTTAAGGTAAAGTCCCTCTTATTTTTATTTTTTTGTATTGTTGCGCATTCATTGAGGGTACAAGAAACCAGGTTACACTGAATGCATTTAATTGTGCCCTTGTGATAGCACACAGACTCTATTTTAGGCAGTACCGAGTCTTGAATCAGATGCCCATTTGCCAGGACTCTGACCACCCCTTCTCCACAGGGAGAAAGAACTGAGGATAAGGAATCTGTGCATTTTGAAATGCAAAACATAGTGATATGGTGAGCATCTGCGTCAGCCGGGAAACACGCGGACTTACAGAGGGGAGGGACATTACATGGACCCTACGGTGTCCCCAGGCCTACCCTGTGTGGGTCGCTAAAAGCAAAGCACTCCCACCTAAAGTCAGTATGTTTTACCAGAATTCTCAACTGGAAGAGTTTCATCCACTCTCTGCCTCTCTTCTCACTTTCCTGACAACTATTATAATTACTTGCTGACGTCCTGGTTAAAGCTTCTGTAACTCACTATCCCAAATGTTTGTATCTTACAAATTCTGCCTAGAGCAACACAAAGACCCAGCTGGTAAATAATGGGTGAATAAAGGGAGACTTATTACTTTGTAAAAGGTTTCACCACAGGATTTCTTTAAACATTGTACTTTTTAAAAGCAATTGAAATAATTCAACTAACTTCAAAAAGCACTTTTAGAAAGATATCCATATTTAGTTTGAGTTAATTCTTGTCATGTAGCTATTAGCACCGTGGTGATATTTTGAAATACCATTAAAACTAAATGAGAGTTTTTAAGTCCTCACAATGTTCATAAATTTGTCAAAATCAGAATTTTAATGGACTTAATAATGTTTATAAGTAAAAGGTACTGACAGAATACAAGATAATATCCTAATACTATTTTCACATGCAACATAATTTGGCTTCCTGGAAAAAAAAAAAAGTCTTTCTATACATATCTACATATGTATCTATCTATCTAGAGAGAAAGAAATAGAGAATTAGTGACATTAATTACAGCAAGTGAAAGGTGAAATATATGGACCAAAGAATAAATGCATACGTTTTAGAAAGATGAAGATAATCAAGAATTATTCATCTTCAAAGATAATTATAAAAAATCAGTTAAAATCCATAGGACCTGAGATGTATATGTGAAAATTTCAAGAAAAGGACAATGAAGATTATAGATAATCGCAAATAATGATAAATTAATGTTGAATTTTGGCAAAATTTTAGAATAGATAAACATGTTTTTCATGTAAGATTGTGTTTAGCTGTCATAATGATATGACTATTGTTACTTCATCTAACAGCAATTGATTTATTTTAAAAATAAAAAATGAGGCCAGGTGTGGTGGCTCACACCTGCAATCCTAGGACTCCCAGGAGGGTGACAAGGGTAGATTCCTTGAGCTCAGGAGTTAAACACCAAACTGAGCAAGAGGCAGACCCTGTTTCTACTAAGAATGAGGGGGGGGGGGGACACCTAGCTGGGCCTTTTGCTAGGGTCTGTAGTCCCAAGTACTCTGAGACCGAGGCTAAAAGTATCGCTTGAGCCCAGAAGTCTGAGGTTGCTGTGAGTCCAGGGCACTCTACCCAGGGCAACAGAATAAGACTCTGTATTAAAAAAATTAAATAAATGCAAAATAAACACAGGAAAGAAATCTGAGGGAGTCTAGACCTTTCTGCTGACTTTGTGGAGTATACAAGTGATCTAGCTCCTTCAGCCTCATTTGCAGTTTTCTTCTTATTCAGAAGATTGCTGCTCTACTTCCAAGCATCACGTCTAAAAGTTGCATACTAAATAAGGGGTTCCCTTTCTGTCAGGAAAATAGAAGCAAAAATCATCTTCTGCTTGCTATTTTAGGCCCTACCGAGTCTTGAATCCGATGTCCCATTTGCCAGGACTCTGACCACCCCTAATCCTGACTGACAGCATCCCACGGCCTCCCTTCAGATACACCCCAATGCTTCTAAGGACTCAGAATGCTGCTTTGTCTTGACCATACTTCAGTCAGCTTCTCTCTTCCTGAGAGCCCCTGCATGTCACCCCGCCCCAAACTTTAAACAAGCTCTGAAATGCACAGCAAGCCCTGTTATCAGCTGATCCGGGGAACAGAGGGGCCCCAGCGTGACTGAGGTGTTCCTCTGAATGTGCAGTCTGCTTGTTTTCTCTTCTGCTGTTTCTTTTCTCTGTTTCTCTGTACCTAGTGCTGAGGTCTCTCCACAAGGCTTTTTCTCTTTGATTTTGAGATACTTGCAGATGTTTGAGACCTAAGAGTTCTCCCTTTTCAATAGTCTTTTTTTCTAAATAAAGTCTTTCCTTTCCTAAGTTCACATTTTTCTTTCTTTGACACTTTAAAGTCTGGTTTGGGGAGTAAGAAAAAAGGGGGTTTTATCACTGGATATTGGACAGACCACACAGAGTGTCCTCCAGAGCTTGTAAGCACTCGTTTAAGCAGAAGCTGTCTCAATTATTTGGAAGCATTGTTTGGTAAGAAAAGCATTTACACGCCATACAGAGGCCTGACCTAGATGATCTGAATGAGTGTTGAATGTTCATCTCCAAATCTAGCTGACTATGATTCTAAGCACGGTTCACACAATACTCCAAGTCAGCTTGGAGTCTGAGATCATATCTCATTTAAATCAATTGGGAAGACAATGAAATTTAAATTAGGCTTTAATCAAGTATAAAATTTTCATAGTTGAGATAATTGTGATAAATATTTAGGAAGAAAAATATCAAGGATTTGTAGTTCATCACTGTGCTGTCTGTGTTTAATCTGCTGATTTGGGGTTTAATCACCAATGCTCCCCATGTTCCCAGCTTTTATGAGAACAGCTAAAGTGAAGATTTCCATACATGTCAATTTTGAACCCCCAAAACACAACTTTTGGTATTAAAAAAATCTTTATCATTCCCACGTTAGTCTAGTCTAGACTTGGCAAGAACATGAAACATTCTCTCTTCTTGGTTCAAAGAAGTAAGATAAAACTGTACCATCAAAGGTATTTTAAATCATCCAAAGTGTCCAATATCTAATAATATTTGAACACGGACTAAGGAAAAAAATCCTTCAGTACTTACAGAAAAAAAATCCTGTTTTATAAGTATTCTGAACGTTGTTAATCCTACGAAAATGTATGATTCAGTGTTTTAGCAGAAATTGAATAATATTCATGCGTAAATCAGGGACGGTTAAATAAACCACATTCAAAAGTATTATTTTCCCCCAAACTCACCCCATTTTTGTTTCATAAGCATTTTCTAGTTACATTCGTATTTAATTGCTTTCCAAATGAGTGAAAAAAATTGGTCACGATTTTATCACATATCCATCTTGATATGCATACATGAACACAATAATGTTAGTAAAAGAGGAGCAGAAAACTATTCTAATGTTATTTTTTAGATTTTGATGCAACTGTATAGTTTTCCTTTTGTGCTTCTAAATACACTTCAATATTTCCTAGTTTGAAATAGCAAATATTTTTAGGTAAACACTGCACATAAAAAGCTTTTGCCTGACTTCAAGGAACATAATGCTTGTGGCAAACTTTTACTTATGAAAAAGTATTAGTAGGAGATTTATTTCAGTGATCCATAAGTAAAATACATTTTTCTCTGTAGAAACACAAATGGCTTTATATTGACTTATTTTTGTTTTGAAAAATTGAAAAAAATACCAAAAATACACTTGTTATTACTGTAACAAATCACACAGAATTGTCCATCGACATGTTCTACATTTCCTTTGTTGTAAATAGGAATCTGATATGTCTCACCTTTTCACCTTTTGTGTAATTTAATAACAAAACTTGTTTTTGTAGGTCTTATGTAGTTTTTTTTATCTTTATCGTGAATGGGTACTGAAGACAAATATAATTTTCATTGATATGGTCACTGTTTGCATTTTACAAAGAATTTTCAAATTATTATTGCTTATATATAAGAATTCTAATGATTTAAATATGAATGTTTGGTATCCAACAAATTTGCTAAACGCTTTTTGAAGTTTTTAAGTTGAATGCTAAGGTTGCTCTGGATTTTCCATTATAAATAATAGTGTTTTTTTTTACTTTTAAAATTTGTATACTTCATATTATTTTTCTTAAATTACAGTTTTGGCAAAGACATATGCAATGTTAAATAATGGAATGATAATAAAACACTTGCTTCATTTCTTATATTAATGGGAATGGTTCATATATTTTTAAGAATAATATTTCTATGAATTTTTTGTAGCATTTTATCAGGTAATGATGTTTCTTTTAATTCCTAGTTTGGTAAAGACTCCTTTCATAAAAGAGTGTTGAATTTTTCCAGTGTTTTTTTTTTTTTTTTTTTTTTTTTTTTGCTGTGCATACATTTCTTCATTCAGAGTTCATTCAGTTTAATAGGTTAAAGTTTTATATTGATTTGCTAATGAAAAATTATGTTTTACCAACTTGCATCCAAATAATTTCAAAATATCAATAGTTTCACTGGTATTTAAAAATTTTTTAAATCACAGATTGAATTTATTTTTTTTTTTAATTTTTCAGTTTTTATCAGAATTATTCAAAGAGTCTATGAGTCAAAAAAGATTCATACTCATTGCCCTGATATTGAACATCTGTACTTGGGACATGGAAGAAAATATGCAAACCCAGAGCACTGTGGCATAGTAGTGTGTGTGTCTGTGTGTGTCTGTGTAAATTTATTTTGATTTGCTATATAAATATTAGAAATCTACCGTGCTAATATCATGTCTATAGTTCATAGCATAGTACTGCACACTTGAAAACTTGAAACTTTGTCAATATTGATTGGTACCACAAAACATTTACAAAAACACAATATTCTTATAATAAAAACAAAAAGGACAAAAGGAAACTTTGGGAGGTGTTGGATATGTCTATTATATTGATTGTGTGATGATATCACTGGTGTTTTTATATGTCCAACTCATTGTTTTAAAGCTTTTTTATGA
The DNA here is from genome assembly GCA_963574355.1 of Loris lydekkerianus. Classification (NCBI taxonomy): domain Eukaryota; kingdom Metazoa; phylum Chordata; class Mammalia; order Primates; family Lorisidae; genus Loris; species Loris lydekkerianus. The sequence goes on from CAUYPK010030147.1 coordinate 15,563, forward strand.
TTAAAAACTCTAATGTACGATCATTACATTGCCTCTTCAGATTGCTAACACTGTTTATTTTTACTGTTCTTTTTTTATTACTATTTTTCTTTATCGGACTTGCCAGGGGAACCCAAGCCTAAGACTGTCAACTATATTCTACCAGTCACAATTATTGTTGCGAGAATGGACACATGCCCTAATGTACTTCAGTGATTTCGTATGAGATAGACATAAAAAAAGATGATCTCTTGTTTTCTGAGCATCTTTGAACACATTTGTACCCCTGAACTATTCTAACATTATTTATATCATCCTGACGAGAAAAGGCACCCCAAAGTGCCTTATTCTAAAAAGTCAAGCATAATTCAAGGAGTTTTAACTTTAGCTAGTGGATTAAATCAACAGTCTACCTCTGAATTCTTAGATTTGTGGGTCACCAGTTTCTTCCTGTGTAAGCCATTTTGAGGTGGGTTTTTCCTTACTTAAATCCTCACTGCTGCACGCCAGTTATTTCTTTTCTGATATGCCCTACCCTACCTTTCTTTCTCGGAGTTCTTCGGTACAGTTTCTACATAGTTGTCTGTATTTATAAACGTGTCCTCAGAAGTTGGTCAGTAAATGTTTTTCATGAGAATGAAGAAAGCCATCATTTCTCCTCTAACATGCATATCTTTGGAAATTCTACCTCACTATCTTTCAAACCCACTGACTGTTCCTCCTAATGCTATTCCTATAGAAGAGGCTAAACATCTCTCTAGCTTGGCAGGTTTTAAACTCTCAGAACCAGATTTCTTGACTCCAGGATAGCTACCCTCTTTTCTATTGTAATTTCTATAGCTATTTGGCGTTTTTCTGCTTCAAATATTTATTTATTTTTTGTTTGTTTATTCATTTATTTATTTCAGAGACAGAGTCGCCCTTGGTAGAGTACTTTTAGAGACTTTGTCACCCTTGGTAGAGTACCATGGTGTCACAGCTCACAGTAACCTCCAGCTCTTGGGTTTAAGCAATTCTCTTGCCTCAGCCTCCCAAGTAGCTGGGACTACAATAGCCTGCCACAACACACGCCTATTTTTTGTTGCAGTTTGGCAGGGACCAGGTTCAAACCCACCATCCGTGGTATATGGGGCCGGCGCCCTACTCACTGAGCCACAGGCGCTGCCCTGCTTCAAATCTTTTAAAGATGGAACTGCCCAAAAATTTGGTTGAAATAAGGGAAACTAACTCTGGTGACCTTGAGCAAAAATGGAAATCATTTGCAGAGTACTGGATGGTTCATGCAATCAATGCTGAGAAAAGGAGTGAAACAAAAACAAGACCAGGTATAGCCACAGGCACAGTGTTCTGTGACCGAGTTGTGGCTCTTTGTAGGACCCTAGCTACACAAGGTTTAAGACAGGGAATATCTACCTGCTGTTACTGTAACATAAAAGTGTCTTTTATTGGTCAAGTGATAAATAAAACTTAACAGTGGTTCTCCATTTCTGCAGTCCAAACTCTACAAAATAACTTATAAAGAAGTGCAGTAAGATATCCATATTATTCTTTCTTCTGGAATGTTCTTTTCGCTAACTCTCACTTATCCTGAAGTTCTGAGCTTAGAATTTACTTTATCCACTGTAGCATTACCTATCCTTACCTGTCCCTCATATCCTGGCTGGACATACTTCTATGTTCTTATAGAATAAACAGTTTTAAAAATGTCCTTCCTCCTCCTCCTCATTTTGTTATACATTTCTTACACTGGGATTGATATTCTCTATTCTGCCTTGTTTTATTTTTTAAACACTCAATATGTATAATAATGCATTTGCAGGTATTCAATATAATTTCTATAAAAAGTTTAGTATTTAATATTGCTATAGTTTCTTCTTTTCTTCTTTCAAAATCTTTATTTAGGTAGAGTTTTATTTGAGATTTGTTGACAAGACCTGGATTTTGATATACTGAAAGTGAACCTGTGGCAGGAACCCTGGCAGCCTTGATTTTATACACTTTTTTTTCTACAATGGTAATTACAACCCTGCCATGCACCTTAGGATTTCATTTTCTATGTCTCCAAAAAACTTACCATGAACCCAGGTTGTAGCTAGAGTGTTTGATATTGTGCAAAGTATGGTACTCTTTCTTCTCTGAAATTAGAATTCCTTCTCCTTGTCTGCTAGTGGGTGGCATGCTAATTATATACAGATTTCCTTAAGTTTATAATTTGATTTCAGCATGCCTCTCCTGGTTTATGAACAATGGCCTTGTCTCATTTTATTAGATTATAATTCAAGCTTTAAATTCTATTTAAAAAGTGAGTTAATCACATCCCTTATAAAACAGTAACACAGGGAGAATATAAAGCAGCAAGGTAACAACAACATGATGGCTGGAATAGAACCTCACTTATCAATACTAATATTGAATGTAAATGGTATAAAAGATACAGGCTTAAAGAAGGGATTAAAAATAACCACAACCCAAATATTTTCTGCCTCAACCAAAAACATTTGACCCATAAAGATTCTCATTGACTCAAGGTGAAAATAGGTAGGAAAAATATTCCTTGCAAATGGAAACCCAAAGCTAGCACAATTAGGTATTCTTATATCTAGTAAAACAGACATTAGATCAACAACAGTAAAAAAAAAAAAAAAAAAAAAAAAAAAGGAAAAGACGAAGATGGGCCTTATAAATTGATAAAGAGATTATTATATCAACAAAAAGATATAATGATCTTAAATATATATGCATCTAATACCAGGGCTCCTAGATTCAAGAAACAAATACTACTAGACCTAACAAATGAAATAATTAGCAGCATCATAGTAATGGAGGAAGTTCAACACTAGAACTAGACAGATCCCTGATGCTGAAAATCAATAGGCACTTTGGACTTAAATGGAACTTGAGAACAAATGGACCTAACTGACATTTACAGAACATTCTACTTAAAACTGAAGGGTTTACATTCTTTTCATCAACACATGGAACATTTTCCAAAACATAACATATGGTGGGCCACAAAATAAGTCTCAACAAATTAAGAGAAACCTCAGTTGTACCACGTATCTTCTCTGACTATAGTGGAATAAAACTAGCAATCAATTCCCGGGGAACCCTCAAAACTACACAAGTACATGAAAATAAACAACCTATTTCTCAATGACCCTTGGGTTAATGAAGAAAACAAGATGGAAATCAAAAAATGGTTTGAATTGAATGTCAAAGATGCACAGCCACCAAAATCTATAGGATACCAAAAAGCAGTGCTAAGGAAAAAGTTCATAGCACTAAACGCCTACATCAAAGAACCAAAAGGTCACAAGTTACCAATCTAATGCCATGTCTCAGGGAATTAGATAAGAAATAAACCCAAAGCTAGCAGAAGACAAGGAAGAACATAGATCATAGCAGTACCAAATGAAATTGAAACAAAACAAGGACAAGGAACAATAAAAGAAAAAGTTGGTTCTTTGAAAAGACAAAAAAATTGAGAGACCACTAGCTGGATTAATTGAGAAAAGAGAAGACTCAAATAAGCTCAATCAGAAATGAAATAGAAGGGTGGTGCCTGTGGCTCAAGGAGTAGGGTGCCAGCCCCATATACCAGGGGTGGTGAGTTCAAGCTTGGCCCTGGCCAAAACTTTAAAAACAAACAGAAACCCAGAAATGAAATAGAAGACATTACAACTGATACGACAGAAATACAAAACATCACAGACTAATACAAACACCTCTATGCAGTAAAACTGGAAAATGTTGAGGAAATGAATGATTTCTTGGAAACACACAGCCTCCCAAGCTTGAATCAAGTAGAAATAGAAACTTTGAACAGACAATATTAAGTAGCACAATTAAAAGTCACCAAAAACTTCTACCTCCCTGAAAACCCCAAAAAACAAACAAAAAACTCAGGACCACTTATACTTATAGACTAATTCTATCAGACTACAAAGAAGAACTGGAGCTTACCCTACTAAAATCCGTAACAGTAAGGAGGATGGAATTCTTCCTAAACACATTTATGCAGCCAGTATCACCCTGACACCAAAGTGAGGAAAGGAAAAGCAAGAAAAGAAAACTACAGACCATTATCCCTCATGGGAATAAATGGAAAAACCCTGCAACAAAATACCAGCAAACCGAGTCCAACAATACATCAAAAGAGCAACTCACCATTATCAAATGGGTTTCATCCCAAGGATTCAAGTAAGGTTCAATATTTTTAATAAAAGTGATTTATCACATAAACATAATTAAATTAAAAAACTATATGATCATATCAATAGATACAGAAAAACATTTAATAAAATGTTTCATAATAAAAATCCTTAAATAAGGAATAGAAGGAAAATACCTGAAAATATTAAAAGGTATGTATGTTAAAACATCATAATTAACGGAGTAGAATTGAAAGCGATCCCCCCAAGAACAAGAAAATGATGCCTACTTTCAGTGCTTCTGTTCAGCATACTGCTGAAAGTGCTAGCCAGAGCAATTGGGCAGAAGGAAAAAATAAAGGGCATCCAAATTTGGAAAAGAGGATGTCAAACTATCCTATTTCATAATGATATGTACTTCTATTTAGAAAACCTTTAAATACCCCTCCATAAGACTCTTAGAATTAATGAATAAATTCAGTAAAGTCTCAGGGTACAAAATTAATGTGCACAAATCAGTAACATTTCTATACACTTCTATCATACAAGCTGAGAATCAAATCAAATACTCAGTACTATAACTCCAGAAATATAAAGTAAATAAGAATATACTTAACTGAGGAGGTGAAAGATCTCTATAAGGAGAACTACAAAGCACTAATGATGGAAACAATAGATGCCAGAAATAAATAAATAGGAAAAACATCCCATGCTCAAAAACCAGTTCAAATGTCCATAGTGCCTGAAGTGATTTACAGACTTAATACAAATTCCATAGAAGTACTAAATTAACTTTTTACAGAATTAGAAAAAAAAATCCTAAATTCATGTGAAATCAAGAAAGCCCTTCATCTTGGGCTGTAGTTGGGGTATAGCTTTCACATGGAAGTGTGTTTGCTTACATATTGGTTTCTTAAGTAGGACTGAGTACATTAGATACTTTTTCTTCCATTCTTGAGATACACACTCAGAAGAATGTATTCCAGCTCCATCCATGTAAACATAAAAGAGGTAAAATCTCCATCTTTTTAAAGGCTGCATAATATTCCATGCAATTTATTAATCCATTCATGGGTTGATGGACACTTGGGCTTCTTCCATGACTTAGCAATTATGACTTGGGCTACAGTAAACATCCTGGTACAAATACCTTTTTTATAATGTGATTTTTAGTCTTCTGGATATATACCTAG
>CAUYPK010030148.1:0-45733 GCA_963574355.1 Loris lydekkerianus
TTTGCAATCCAGATCCTGAATTCAATTTCTGACATCTCAGCTATTTGTTTGTGCATGGGGTCTTGTGCTGTTTCTGCCCCATTGGTCCTTGGGGGAGTTGATCTACTCTGATTATTCATATTGCTGGAGTTTTTCTGTTGATTGAGCTATTTCTAATATCTGCACTGTTTGGATATTTTATTTTCCTGTGACTGAATATGTTTGCTTAAAAACAAAATGTGTAAACAGATATATGAATCGTTAATTGGGAGAAAATTTGACTGACAAAAAATGTCACAGAAAAACTTCCTTAAGGTAATAGCTTCATCATTAAATCTGACCGATTTGAGGTGAAGATGAAGATGCTTATCTTTAAATAAACAGGAGGCGGTGCCTATGGCTCAAAGGAGTAGGGCGCCAGCCCCATATACCAGAGGTGGTGGGTTCAAACCCGGCCCCGGGCCAAAAACTACAATAAATAAATAAATAAATAAAATAATAATAATAAATAAATAAACAGGGAAAGAGTTTTTGGATAGGCAGATGGATTCCTTCCCCCACCTCTTGCAAAAAAAAAAAATCTACTTGGATATGACCTTCCCTTCAAAAATGTGTGTTTAATAAGAAGTTATAATAATTTCCAAATGTACGAGTTAGAATCAATGTATTTGCTTTTCTCTGAATAAGAAATCATTCCTGAAAACAAGTGGCTGCCTCTGTTCAACAGAGAATATCTTTTAAGTGATCAGAATACACACATATGGGCCATAGCACATCTATGTTATCCTATAATAGTGTATTAAAAAATCAGTTCTATTCCCACAAAATACTAAATATTTGATAATTATAGACTGAGTAATTTAGTTTTTTTTACAGGTATGTGTCTGGCTTAGAATTAGGCTTACTTTGATGAATTATTGATGAATTATTGGAGTCCTTGCCCCAGATGTCAGCTTCTCATTGAGGCCATCCCCATCACCTTGTTACAGGGACCCTGTAGTCTGGATCCCTCTCAACTGCCCTCTTTTTGCCTTTTTTCATAGCACTCTTCACCTTCTAAAATGTTATATCAAAAAAAAATAATAAAATAAATAAATAAATAAATAAATAAATAAATAAATAAAATAAAATAAAATAAAATGTTATATCATTTACTTATCATGTTTATTGTTAATTATCTCCTTTACTAAAACGTGTGGATGTCACAAATAATGTGTTTGTGAATTGAACAGGACGGAAGAATGGAAGAAATTTCACATTTCACATGACCACAAATCAAAGAGCCATGGGCTTCTCTCATTGTAGTGTGGAAGCTCAGAAAACAGATGGATGGATCCAGAAAACTGAAGGTACCTTTGTATTGCCTATGTCTGACATGAATATTTAAAAGATTCTTTTTAGAAACGAAAATTTAAAAACATGTTAGCAACCATGTTTTACTGTCAGCCAGGCTGGAGTACGATGGTAGCCTCACAGCTTATCACAGCCTCAAACTCCTGGGCTCAAGCAATCCTCCTGTCTCAGCCTCCCAAGTAGCTGTGATCATAGGTGTGAGACACCATGCCAGGCTCCTAAAAGAATCTTACAGTTAAAAATTCTTTTTTTTTTAATAGTCAGTAGGTTTTATTTTTATTATTTTATTTTTAATTTTTTTAATTAAACCATAGCTGTGTACATTAATGTGATCATGGGGCACCATGCACTAGTTTCATAGACTGTTTGACACATTTTCATCACACTGGTTAACACAGCCTTCCTGGCATTTTCTTAGTTATTGTGCTAAGACATTTACATTCCACATTTACTAATTTTTCTACATATTACAATATCAGAAATTCCCATTACAGACTTGTTGGTTTAGGCTTTAAGAGAGAATATATTCCTTGGGTGGTGCCTGTGGCTCAAAGGAGTAGGGCTCCAGCCCTGTATGCTGGAAGTGGTGGGTTCAAACCCAGCCCCAGCCAAAAACTGCAAAAAAAAAAAAAAAAAAGAGAGAGACAGAGAGAGAATATATTCCATATATTTTAGGGCAAAGAGTATTAGAATATATAAAATACTTTAGGGTCATAAGAAATGGTAATTTTAAATAAAATGGTCTTAGATGTTTTTATTTCTCCTATCAATCATCCTGTCAGTATTTAATAATTTGAAGAATCAGATTCCATCTCTAGCAATTTATACACAAAGTAATGGGAATTCTTTTTCTCATAATGGGAATAATGAGAAATAAATTTTTATTTCTGAAATTTAATATGCCACTAAAAGTTTAGTTAGCCTTACCCTCTGAACATTTTTCAAGTATAATACGTGAGTTTAAATGACCTATAATGATGCCCGCAAGAGAAAACTTTAAAATAAAAAATAAAGTTCATACAAAACACAAGTAAACTTGTACATCAAAGAATCACATAATTAACTCATTTCTTCTTATTTTGTATAAACTTTATATTAAAAAATCCCATGGAATAAAACACATTGTACTACATTTGAGTTCAACAGAATTCTCTTTTGATCTGGGCGTATTTGTGGATAAATATAAGGGAGAATGTACGGAAATGTCACCAGCACTCACTAGTTAAATATGAGTCAGCTTTCAGGGAGGAAAAAAAAGCTGACAAATGTAAATTTAGCTGAATATACTTGCACCAGTGTCGGGAGGACTTGAAAAATAACTTGTGCGATGACAACCATGCTCTATTTTGTCCTAATATTCTCTAGCTGTGAATGAACGTGTGTTGAACCATTTGTGAGAAGTTGATGTAACATGTCCTCTGCCACATTACGAGTATTGTTTTCTGTATTATGCAATTGCTTTTGGATAAACAGATGTAAGAAAAAAAAGGAAAAGAAAAGAAAAAACCAGTCAGGACTAATGTTTATACACATAAACTTAGAGCAAAAATACCCTTAGAAAAATGAGTCTATTTTTAAATATATGTACTAAGGATAAATGTAGGTGAAGAATACATTTTACAGAAAATGGAGCAAACTCCTATGTATCATGAGAAAGCAGAATCGTAAGCAGTCTGAAAAGTTTCATTTAAGAACTTGACTTCAAATACAACCTACTCTATTCAACAGGAAGATGGAGTGATGTTTCAGAGGTAAAAGTTAGATCATTCCTGACAGATTTGGGCCAGCTGTGAAATAGGAGTGTTTACACTCTCAGGAACTCTTTCCAATTGTTTAAAAATCCTCCTCCCTCCTGGTGTAAAAAAAGGAACCCCTTTCCATTTAATTTGCCTGAAACAGCTTAAGTAAGCAGTTTATAATTTTCTTTTCTGGAACATAATGAAGATTTATTCTTTTTACCTTCCTCTTAATTTGCTCGCTTACGAGCAAAAAGAAAACAGGACCTGGCTCTCACCTGGAGAAAAGAACCATCCATGTGACAGGGGCAGCTGCAAAAATTATTTCTGTGCTGACAGCTTGAAACTTCTTGTTATGTTTCCCCAGGAAAGAGAGGATATAGCAAGGGAGACATTTCCCCAGTTCTCGAATTAAAATAATAGACAATTCAAAGGCAAAATGCAATCTATTATTCTTATATATATAAAGGACTTATTTAGCCTGCAGAAAAAAACAATCAAAACTTTGTATTTTCTTTCTTTTATGCAGCTGTGTATATTATGGAGGCATCAACATTCCCAGCACTGTCATTTCAGGTCAAGATGTTACTTTATAGGACTTACATACAGTCGCTGGGTAAAAGATGAAGGTTACTTTTATGTTTTTGATAAATTGGAAAATTTGGAAATGTTTCTAAGGCCCAGACATACCCACGTACACCTAAAGAAAAGACTTTTATAGGTAGGAATTTGGTTCAAAACATGCCCATTTTCTCTAGACTTCTGATAAGCAGTGAACAAAGTGCTAGGATGCTGGATACCCTTTTGAATGCATGATTTAAAGAAAATGCTGGCTCAGTGCCTGTAGCTCAGTGGCTAGAGCGCCAGCCACATACACGGGAGCTGGCGGGTTCGAACCCAGCCTGGACCTGCCAAACAACAGTGACAACTACAACCAAAAAATAGCTGGGTGTTGTGGTGGATGCCTGTATTCCTAGCTACTTGGGAGGCTGAGGCAAAAGAATTGCTTATGCCCAAGAGTTTGAGGTTGCTGTGAGCTGTGACGCCACAGCACTCTACTGAAGGCGACATAGTGAGACTCTGTCTCAAAACAAAGAAAGAAAGAAAGAAAGAAAGAAAATGCTATTTATGATTACCCAGTAAACTATCACTTATAACTGCCGATAGAACACCCCTGGGCAAAGATTCACTTTGCTGGCAACTGTAATTTATGTAGGAAGCAGAGTCACAGCTTCACGAGTTAACATCTAATTCTACAACCAGAGTCCCAAATCCCTTCGGATGTATTTAGGAAGAAATCACTGTGCCTATAGTTGGTTGTCATGCACTTTCTATGAGCTAAAGCTTTATTCTCCCTCAATTTTTTACTTTTTTGAGCATAAAAATGGCAAACCTGAGAGTTACTGACTTTTTTATTTTTTTAAAGAGATTATCTAGTCTGCAAAAAGCTAACCGCATTTAAAAAAGATCAAACCCACTTCCCCCCCACACAGACCTCCAGGTAAAGAAAGATAGCTCTTTTATTCTGTACCTGGGAGTAGCTCTGTCCAACGGTATCCAAGGGAGTTTTGACTAAATATGATCTTACCCCATGTGAATTATTTCCCCAGGTATAGATAGGAAGAAATAAATAAAGGCTTATTTTTGCCCAGGAAGAAGAAGTAAACACTTTTATGTATTTTTTTTAACACGGATTGAAGATAAGCTTTTCTTTTGCTTATTATGAAGGTTGTTTGGTGAGAGGAGATAGTGCTGGTGGGGTGAACATGGGGATTTGGGGGTATTTTTTCCTCTTCTTCGGTTCTTGTCCTGTGAAGAGCAGCCAGCCTGTGTGATGCACAAGAATGCCAGAATACAAGTATTTTTCCAATTAGTTCAAAATGGCTTCAGAAAAAGTGTTCAACAAAGTAATTTTGAGCTTTAGTAATGAGTTTGGTATATAGCAATTGGTTAGCCCAGTTTCTGGCTAGTGGCAATGGTTATAAAAATTACCAGTGGCATTTATTCTTAGTGATGCCCCCTATGCCAGGTAAAACATACACAGACAAGACAATTAAGTTCACGAACTCACCCTAGCAAAAGTAATACACACTTCATTGCTGAATATCACTGTGGTCACCTTCATGGTCCTCCCCTTGGGAAGTTATGGCACATGGCCACCACCCTTCAAAGCAAGTTTATAACTCTTTCTGGAATGACCATCAGAGCTGTCATGGTAAAGTTGTCAGTGCCACTTGACCAAATAACACCACCCATGGACTCTAACACAGCTGTGAGAGATGACAGACCAAAGAGATGGCCCCTTACTCAGTTATCTGTACAGTCTTGCCAGTGCAAGCACATGGTGGCAAATGTGTGAAGTTAGTTGTTAGATCTTCATACGATGACAGGTCTGATAGTCAGCCCAGAAGAAGAGTTCCAAAATTGCTTTGAAGTGTGGACTAGGCGCTGGCATTGGTGCAGAGCTTCCCAAGGGGAGAACCTTGAAAGTGACCATAGTGATATTCAGGGGTGGGGTACGTAGCACTTTTTGGAGGCCAAGTTCATGAGCTTGATTGTCAGACCCCAGCTATACATCAATTCCACTTTGCTACAAACCTAAACTCAGAAGAGTTGACCAAAAGCACCCATGAAATAAAGAGAGAAACTCGAAAGGGGCAGCCGTATACTGGAAAGAAGGCAAGGCATTGATAATCTAAGGGTCCTACGTGTTGCTATCCAGTCCCTGACCTGGATCTCACATACCTATGTAATAGGAAGCTGAAATAAAAAAATCTCTCCAGAATGTCTTCTAACAGTACGGCTGTGCAACAATAGAATATACACAGTCTGAACTCAAGACTCTGGGGCAGATTAACTTACTCTGAAGGTGATGCTGCTTTCGGAGTGGCCTGGTGCAAATCATGTAAGCCCTGGGTGCCTCGATCTGCTCAGGCATGCAGGGAAGATGATGATTAGACTTATCATGTGAAACTTCTACGGGACAAACTCAGCGAGTGAAGGAAATCACCTACAAAAGTGTCTAGAACGTGCCATGTGCTCCATCAATAGGCAACTTAATTTTAAATTGCACACAAACTTTACGTCCACCCCCTATTAGCTAATATTTGGCAACCAAAGCCATTTACTTTGATATTTTAAGTATCAAGTGTCTAAATACTTCCACATATTGTGTCTTCTGTTATTTTCCCCACACATGACAACACACGCTCACATGTGTTGCCCCACACGTCTGTAGGTGGGTCATACAGTTGAGGCTGTTGTTCTCTGCTCTGCCAAGGCCAACTTTTACCTGGCTCACCAAGCACGGGTCATGGGTGAATCAGAATTTCGGTTCTTAGTTCTTTGATCTTTTCACTATAATATTCTGCCTTAGGACTCATTTAACTGATTGACAATTTGGATAACACAGGCAACCAATCTAGATAAGACTGGCCTAATTCTTTAGTTAAATAAATGCCTTAAAGAGAATTGGGTTTAATTTTGCTTAAACATAGGAATATATTCTTTCCTGAGAGATGAAAATGGAATGAGAGAGAACGATCTGGTGGGCTTATGAAGTGCTTGTGACTGTTGACTGTCAAAGAGCTTGTCAAACCAACGAAACCCACAGACATTTAGCCTAGGAAATCAGACTGAACAATTTTAGTAATTTTCTCATGGAGCTTTATGTTAATCTTTTCACATCCTGTATAAAGTATACTTACTTCACATGCAGACTAAGTCTTAAATTTAGTGTATTCAACTTAATGATGAAGAAGTAATTCTACCTTTATATTATTAAGGCAGCATGTGACGAAATTTCAGAGATTACTCATTCACTCCCCTACATGAATATTTAGTAAGCAAGCGGTATCTACCAAGCATTTTGAGGACACATGGGGGATAAGATTTTCTGCCTTCATGAAGGTGCCATTTTGGTTAAGGAGACAGAGAATAAACTGTCAGCAAATAAGTGTTGTAAGTTCAGGTTATATGAAGTGTCATGAAGAAAATAGAGTGAATTAAAAGGATTTGGAGGGACAGCCAGTGGTAGTGAGGTGGGTGGAGGAAGGAGGGTGTTTTGTGAACAGGAAAATTAAGAGAAGCTGCTTTGAGCAGGTCAGATTGTAGCAGAAACCTGAATGAGGAGAGGAAAGAGCAGGGCAAGGAGCGTTCCAGGCAATGAAAGGAAATGTAAATCTGTTGGAGAGATACATTTGGATGCCGGGATAGCTGGGGTGGGGTGAGTGGAAGCCCTGATGATTAGACTTGTAGAGGTGTCCAACATCTTTTTTTTCTACCGTGCATTGGAAGAAGAGTTATCTTGGGCTACACATTTAAATACCCAAACACTAACGAAAGCTGATAAGCAAAAAAAAGTCTATGTATTATTTTTGTGATATCCACCACCACAAATAAGCAGAACAGGCCTCAAATAACCCACATGTGGCCTGCGGGCCCCAGGTTGGACACCGTTGGAAAGGGAAGTTTGGACAGGTGACAGGAACGAGAGCCTGTGAGCTTCTGCTGTCCTTGGTCAGGAGTTCAGAATTTATCTGATCTAAGATGTGTAGAGGCTGGTGTTTGCAAAGATGATTCTGTGGTGGGTAGAGTATAAGGGATTGAATGGGGGAGAAAGGAGGACGGTTATGATATGTTTGACAATACCCAGGTGAGAGATGGAAACACGGGACCAAAGGACACATGCGCACATAGTCGTGTGCCACATAAAGACGTTTCATTGTACAACAATGGCAAACGCAGCAGTGGTGCTGGAAGATTATAAGATAGCTAAAAGGTTCCTGTCTCCTGGTGACATCTTGGCGATCCTGACCAAGTGTAGGTTTAGGCTAGTGTGTCTTTGTTTTTAATAAAAACAATTAAAGAGTAAAAAAAGGAAGGCTATGTTAACCAATCTGATGAAAATGTGTCGAACGGTCTATGAAAGTAGGGTATGGTGCCCCATGATCACATTAATGCATACAGCTATGATTTAATAAAATAAATAAATAAATAAATAAATAAACAGTAAAAAAAATAAATAAATAAAAAATGTATAGAATAAAAGTATAAACAACTAAGAAAATGCGGTGAAGGCTATGTTAACCAGTTTGATGAAAACATTTCAAATTGTATATAAAAACAGCACATCATGCCCCCATGATTGCATTAATGTACACAGCTATGATTTAATAAAGTATAAACAAGGAAAATATTTTTGTATAGCCGTATAATGTTATTATGTTGTGTTATTTATTATAAAAGAGCCAAAAAATTAAAAAAAAAAAAAACTTAAGAGTTTATAAAGTAAAAAAGCTACAGAAAGTTAAGGCTAAGGAAAACATTTTTAACAAACTTAGTGTAGCCCAAGTGTACAGGGTTTATGAAGTCTGCAGCGGTGGACAGCACTGTCCTCAGCCTTCACATTCACTCACCACTCACTTGCTGACTCACCCTGAGCCACTTCCAGTCCTGCAAGCTCCACTCCTGAGAAGTGGCCTAGACAGGTGTTTGCATTTTTTTTTATCTTCCATACCATATTTTACTATACCTTTTCTACATTTAGATGTGTTTAGATATATACTTACCATTTTGTTACAATTGCCTGTAGTGTTCAGTACAGTAACATGCTGTACAGGGACAACAAGCTATGCCAGGTAGCCTAGGTGTGGGGCAGGCTATTCCACCGAAGTCTGGGTAAGTGCACTCGCTGATGGTCACACCAGAACAAAATCACCCCGTGATGCATTTTTCAGAATGTCCTCCTTCACTGAGTGATGCATGTCTGGGTGTATAATATCCACACGTGTGTGTGTGTGTGTGTATACGTCTATATACATACACACATACAAGGGAACCCAAAGGACTTTTACAAACTGGTCAATACTCATAAGTGGTCAACATAAAGAACTAGGCCACCTACTGTATTGATCTGTGGTGCATGTCTGGTCTGTGAAAATTAGGTCAATTTAAGGAAGTGGTCGAAGAGGAGAGGTGGTCAACTATGGAGGTTCCACATACATTTATTTTATTTTTATCTTTATTTTTTATTTTTATTTATTTAATTTTTTTGAGACAGAGTCTCACTATGTCACCCTCGGTAGAGTGTTATGGCATCACAGCTTCCAGCAACCTGAAAGGCCTGGGCTGGGCTTGAACCCACCAGCCTTCGTGTATGTGGCTGGCGCCCTGCTCACTGAGCTGCACACGTGAGCCATTTATTTTTATTTTTTTGAGACAGAGTCTCACTCTATCACCTTGGGTAGAGTGATGGTCATGTCATCACATCTCACAGCAACTTAAGACTCCTGGGTTCAAGTGATCCTCTTGCCTCAGCCTCCCGAGTAGCTGCACTACAGGCAGGTGCCATGATGCTGATACTAGAACTTGGTCTGCTTTCCTGGCTGGCTTGCCAAATATGATACCGAAATTTCCTCTTCAGTAGGTTCTTGGTCTCAGTGATTTGAAGAATAAATCCGCTGACCACAGATCAGTGGTAAGATATAATTTATTTATAGAAAAGAATACAAAAACACCAAAAGAATACAAAAACACCAAAGCTTCTGGCAGAAAACCCAAGTCAGGAGAGAAAAGCTCTCTCTGTCTCTCTCTCTCTCCCCAGGCTCTTTGTCTAGGGGTACATATAGGTGCATGGGTTCTTGTATATGAGGCCAGGAAATGAATGGATACAGTCCTTTCCACTGGGGCAAGGTGAATGAGTTCATTAATGAATGGACATAGTCCATTCACAGAATTGAGGCCTAGGAAACTTACATGAAATTGACCTAGGCATGGAAAATGGGGGTTCCATATTCAGTCATAAGTACAAAGGGAAGGAGACTCCAAGGCACTGGTGTCTCCCCAGCAGTTGTCCAGCCCCTTTGGCTATTGGAGCCCCCCATGGGAGCCCCCCAGCCCCCCTCTTTGCCTACCCTTCAGCCCACTGGTTCCTCTGCCGGTTGCTGCTGCACCAACACCGCCAAGCTGGAGGTGGCAGGTCCTCCAGCTCAGCTCGACTGAGCTGGCTGGGGTGCCACCTGTCCTGAATCAATGCCCGGCCAGTTTTTCTATTTTAGTAGAGATGAGGTCTTGCTTTTGCTCAGGCTGGTCTTGAACTCCTGAGCCTGAGCAATGTACTGTCTGTCTGGGCCTCCCAGAGTGCTAGGATTATAGGCATGAGCCACTGTGTCCAGCCCATACATATATTTTAGATAAAGAGCATATGTATGTGTGTGTATTGAGAGAGAGCCTGAGCTAGGGAGATGGGGAGGGGATATTATTTTAAGACATTGGCTCATGTATGAATGTGGTGGCTGGTAAGTCCAAAATCTGTAGAACAAGCCAGCAGGCTGGAAATTCAGGGAAGAGTGGGTGTTGCAGTCTTGGATCTAAATTTCACAGGGCTGGATAGGCTGGCTGTGATATTTAGTCAGGGGATCTAATTACAGTCTTGAGACAGAATTTCTTACTCTGTGGAACTCAGCCTTTTTTCTTCAGACCTTCAAATTATTGGATGAGGGGCTTGTCTGCTTTATTCATAGTCAACCAATTTAAATGCTAATGACATTGAAGAAATATTTTCACAGCAGTTGTTTCACATTGATGTTGACCAAACAGCTGGGCACTATAACCTGGCCAAGTGTCTAGGACTGGACTTGCAGCAGTAGAAGTGTTGGAACATTACTAGTTTCTAGATATATTTTCTAGATAGGGACAATAGGACATCTAAGTTCTCTGCACCAAATGGCCAGATAATTATACTCTCTTTCCCCAATAGGAATTGTAGGAAGGATTCTCTGGAGAGACTGAAATAAAGAGGCTCTTGACTCAAGAATGACCATCTCAAGGGGAAGCAGGGGGATGGATCAGAAATGGGGATTTAGTGAAAAACAGCATTCAGAAAGGCTGGAGACCCCTAGTCATGGCCTACCCCCAGATGGAAAGCTAGTCAGCCAATCCACATATCCTAGGGAGACTCAACAATTTTCTCTAAATATACTGAATTGTTCCATGTAACTGAGCCTGACCCATTCACATAGCCCTGCAACCCATCATTCGTTCCCCAAAACTCGCTGTGCACACAGAGCTTCCAATCAGCTCTTCTGAGACTCATTCCAAAGTCTAAAGTCTTAACTAAAAGATAATCCCACAATGAATAGGAAATGACCTCTGCCTTCAACTGGGTCCAACTATGTCAACCAACAGAAACCAATTTCAAACGCGTCCTTCGTTACAAAAATTACAAAGGATAGAATATACAAAATAAAGCACAGTAAACATTTAAAAGGATGAAGCACATAAAACATGTCTCAGTCACTGGGAAAAATGGCAATATAGGATTGTGATTCACAAGAGAAAGTCAACGCGGGAGAGAATATCACAGTTGCCCCAGCTTTCATCAATAGGCATTTTCTGAGCAATAGAATGTGTGCGCACAAGCACACACACGCACACAGTAGGGTGATCAAATCAAGCACCATGGTTCTGCTGAGCCAAAGAGATGGAGATGAGAGTTCAAGGTGACCTAAATGGCACAGCCTGTATCTAGAGGCTGAGTCCCCTTCTATGAGTTAGTCAGTGTCCCCAGAATCTTTTCTTATTCTCCATCTTTCTCTTGTTCTCTCTTTCTTTCTCTCTCTCTCATAAAATTGATCACAATTTTCTTGTAGACTACCTAATAAATTAGCAAAATTATCAGTAATTTACAAGCCATATCAATATCACTATTATCAATAATCAACAAAACAAACAGAAAATGGCAAAAACTTCAGCTCTTAAATTTCCTCATTGATAAAAATAACGGAGGAAGAAAATAACTCAGACTGCCTTTCTGTTGCCAGATATGACTTAGAGGATTTATACTTGGCAGGAGAAATTTGCCATAAAGGAAATGTATAATAGCAGGAACTAATATTAAAACTTGACATTGACCAAAAAAAAAAAAAAAAAATTGAATAAGAATCAAACCTTACTGGGAAATTTTACAGGGAAAAATATTGAAACTGATATAAATAATTTTAGTAAGTTAATAAGGACAAACTTTTATATGAGAAATTCATATCAATTAATAAAAAAAAAAAAGAATGACTTCATGGAGCTTGCTTCCAGAAAATGACCTGTCTCCAGAAAATAACGTACTTTTGTATTCCTCAAATGAAGGCAGTGACCCTGATCATAACTAATTACTGGTAATATATATAATTTTGGAATGTGGGGGCTGAAGCATTGGGAAATTCTTTGGTAAAGACTTGACAGGGGAGAATGTTGTTATCCCCTTAACGATAATTCAGATATTCATTTGGAATAAAGTGTATTTTCCCTGAAAAGCACATATTTACTTAAATTAATAATTACATTTATCTAAGTTGAATTTTTATCTTTTCTCCTGCATTATTTATTTTTGTTTTTGTTTGTTTTGAGATAGGGTCTCAATCTTTTGCCCTGGGTAGCTCACAGTAACCTCAAATTCTTGGGCTCAAGAGTCCTCTTGCTTCAGCCTCTTGAGTAGCTGGAACTACAGGCACCCACCACAATGCTCAGCTAATTTTTTTTTTTTTTTTCTATTTTTAGTAGAGACAAGGTCTCATTCTTGCTCAGGCTCGTTTCCAACTCTTGAGCTAAAGCTATCCACCTGCCTCGGCCTTCCAGAGTATTAGGATTACAGCCATGAGCCACAACCCCTGGTCATCTCCTGCATTATTTAATTAAGTAGTTGGGTAATCTGTGGTTAAAATAGTTTACAAATAGAGAAAAGATATTGATATTATTACATAATCTATATTTTGTTGTCTTTGGATGTAACTATATACTCGAGTATAAGCCGAGTTTTTCTGGCACAAAATTTGTGCCGAGTTCGGGTTTTTTGGCACAAATTTTGTGCCGAAAAAACTTGGCTTATACTCGAGTATATACGGTATACAAAAAAAGATTGTCAGCTTTGAGAAAACTTTCCACCTAACAAATGATACTTGTTGCATCATCATGGTTGAATGATCTCTGCAAAGAAGACAGACTTCAAGTTATCTAGACATGAGAGATGGCTGAAGATCTTGTGAGTTAACAAGCCAAACATTTAAGTAATGTAACAAAAGTGGTTTCCAAAGTTTAAAAGTATAAAAAGAAACTATAGTTTATAAGAACTGAAGGGATAATTTCCTAGGAACAATACACAAGGTAAGTACAGGCAATCTTATTTTAACCTTAGAAAGATTAATAAGAAGCAAGATCTCTCTGAGGCGGCAAATGTATGTCTCATTTCAAATTAGCTCTCTAAGCAGATAACCATGGTGTTGAGATATATTCCAATATACAAAGTGATTTTAAAAAAAAAAAATTTAAATTGATTTCCTATATTTTCTTCTCACAAATAAGATGATACAATCCATACAGCTATTATTATTGCAAATAAAAATTATAGTGCTGATCTGGGAAATGGAATCCATTTACTTCACTCTGATTTGTGTTAAACGTTGTACTATCAAAGCAGGCTAGGAGATTCAGTCACAAATTGTTTAATGACTTGATAATTTAACTTCCTAGTAAAAAAAGTGTCTTTATGAATGTTTACTATTTGTAATCTCCCACAGTTTTCTAATTGATATTTTTAACTGATGTTACTTCTTCAGAAGATATGATATGACAATCTGAAATATCTTTGCTTGCTGAAATTCTACTGACTTGAATCTGTAACACACACACACTTTTCAATTTTATTAAGGAAGAAATTGGCAGTAAAATATTTCTGAAGAGTTTCACTTGCCCCTGGTAAAAGTGGTTTCTTCTGCAATGGTGTGCAATTGATTTGGCAACAAAAATTTCCTTTTCTTTTATTCTTTTTGCAGAATAAAAATAGTTTGTAATTGTTGTGAAGCTGGTGTTTTATGATGAAATAAACAGAATATGTGCCATTAGGCAGTCTCCTTAGTACCATATTTTCTTTCATGAAATTGCTATTAGCATAGAAATAACATCATCGATAGTAGCAATTGAGCTTTTTTTTTTTTTTTTTTTTTTTTTGCAGTTTTTGGTAGGGGCTCGGCCTGACCCACCACCTCAGGCATATGGGCCTGGCGCCTACTCCTTTGAGCCACAGGCTCCGCCCGTAATTGAGCTTTTAATATAGGTATTCGCAGGCATTTTGCTAAGTGCAGTACTTTCTATTCATTGTTTGATTTTATATCCATCTTGTTTTATAGATAAGACAGATTCAGAGAATTTATATAACTTTCGCAGAGCCACGTGGAAGCAAGTGGTGGAGCCTGGATTGGCTCTTTCTCATGCTCATTGCTCAGTTCCTGGGTCTTCTAATGCTATATTCTCTTTTGGCTTATCCATCACTCCTACTTGACTGTAAGGATTATAAATAAAGGACTCTACAATATGACAGTCTTTGAGGTCATTCTATCAGGATTTTACAAATCATCATGCAATGTGCTACTACCTTGATATATGAGACAAATTAGACAACTATGTTTGGTGTGCTATTTACATAGTATAACCTTATACAATTAGAATTATTAAGGAATAGATAAATAATTTTTGTATAATGAATAATTATATACCAAAAAGAAAAAAAAATGAATATTAATTAAGAAAAGGTTTAGAAACCGTGCAATATATTTCTTTCATAATTTCATAAAAAAGTAAAATATCACCATGTGCAGAACCTAATTATTCCAGTTTAATCATGTTAGGAACATTCGGTTGATGTACTAATAAGTACTTATTGCACACCCACAGGGACAAAATTTAGTGTTAGGATTTTGAGAATATTATCCTGCACTTAAAGATTTTAAAAAATACAATTAAGGAAACAGACAATTGACAGAATCTCAGTGTATAAAAATAATTTTGAAAGTGAGGAGGATGGAAGGCGTCAGAAAGAGATGCTCAGGAAGCATCCATGTCATTAACTGGGAGAAATGGGGGTTTGTGGTGTAAGGAAAATAAGGGAGTGATGTTTCAGGCAACCTCACTCCGATGATCAAATACCATTTCACCTGATGATAGATTGCTAATCCAGCTTGCTCATCTCATTGAGCACTCCCTTCTCTATCCTTTTATGTAAATGCAGCTATGTCTCTGTTAGCTCATGTCTTGTTTTACCACTTAATGTGCAAAGTCATTCTTCCCTAGGATGAGTTTCTCCATGAAAAACGCTGAGTTTTCCTCATCTTAGTGAGCTTGGTGTTCACTGCAATGTTGGCATACCGTTGGTGCTCAGTAATGAATAAACAATGAATGAATCAATCCATAAGGAATTACAAAGAATTTAGGGGGCAGGACTTTATATCCTTTCTGCTCCCTATTTCTTTCCAGACCTGTTTCTTCTACATTCCCCATTAACCGTGTGTATTCCACATTTAAATTCTCAATGGCCCGTGAAGGCTACTGAAAAGCTAGAATCAGGGGGATCCGAACTGTTTTTTCTCTGCCACACATTGGAAGAAGAGTTGCCTTGGAGCCACACATTAAATACACCAATACTAAGGAAAGCTGATTAGCGTTCTTTTTATAATGTCTGACATAAACAAATAGGTCCTCACAAAATCAGAATATGGTCCAAGAGCTACAGGTTGGACACCCCAAATGATGATTACAAATATACCAGTGGCTCTTTTCTTATATAAATTGTGGATTTCTCCATGAAAAAGGGAACAAATACCCAAATAAAAATTTAGCATCTTTGTTCTTTCCCCCTATTCTACCCAGTAGAGACAGTGAAATAGATTTGCTGGTTTGAGCAACTTTACTTCCATTCAGTCTTTGCTAAGTACTTACTATGCACCCATCGTTATATTTGACATCATGAACACTAAATTGAAAACTGAAGCCTCTCAGCTCAAGAACCTAATTGTCTATTGGGAGATAGAGAATTATAGCAAAGTTTGGGGTAATTATAATGTTAGAAATGTGCACAGAGAGCTGTAAAAGAACAATGGGATGTTACCTAATGTAGCTGCAGGAGTCAGAGAAGTGACCAAATCTTGCAATTGTACTGTTTTTGTTTTTTTATGTTGTTGTTTTTTAGTTTGTTGGTTGGTTTTGTTTGTTTGTTTGTTTTGTTTTGTTTTATTCAGCTGTGCTTGAGAGAACAATTAGAAGCACATGAAAGGTAGTTGGGATTGGTCTGTAGTTGGTGTGATTTTTTTGGGCTAGGTTTTATGAAGGGAGCAGAAAACAAGGGAAATCGAGACCTTGGGAAGGGGGTAGTTGAGGTAGTGAATGGAAGAATTTAGGAAGGAAGTAAAGATACAAGGGAAATGAATAAAAGGGAATTGAAAATGGGAGCATCAAGAAATTATGAGTCTAGAAGGATTAGGAGGGGTGGAGCAAGATGGCAAACTAGAGACATCTCCTTGCTGGCTACTTGCAGTGAGACAGGAGAAACTGGGTGTCAGCCACCTCTGTCGGGGAAATCTGCACAGAAACATCACTCTGGGGACACAGTGAAGCAACAGGAGACATCAGCAGCCAACAAGGAGATCTGGAGCTGAGGAAAACTGATGAGGAAGGCGGTTTCTTGGTAAAGGCAGAGGTGCTGGTTCTCCCACAGAGGTCTGGGGACAAGAAAGGGCTGTCCTACAGTATTTTGATTTTGGCGTGGGCAGTGAGTAGACTCAAAGAACGTCTCACAGCCGGGATTGAATGGTAGGTGGGATGGAATTCTGCTGTTGTGGGAAGACTATGAGATAGGAGGAAGAGTCTCTGGGGTCCCAGTGCATGGCTGGCTCTGGCACACCTGCTAAGCTCAAGCACCCATCCTTGGGGTGAGCTGAGCAGCCCCAGCACCCCTCCAGAAAGGCTTTGTCAGGAGACACCATCTGATGGGCCTTCTGGGAAGTCTGGTGAGACCAGGGACTGAATGCTGACAAAGCAAACAGGCCCAGATTGAGGGCAAAGAAGTCAGGAAGACAAGATATAATCTCCTATGCAACTAAAGTGTGGCTTCTGACCCTTCTGATACAATAAATCCAGCATGTGTTCTCTGTCTCCAAGCAGTGCCACCTGGTGTCCAGGAACTATATTGAAATAGACACACACACACACACACACACACACACACACACACACACACTGTTTGGTTTTTTTGGGTTTTTTTTTTGGGGGGGGGGTTGCTGCTTTTTTCTCATATTTTCCTTATGCTGTTTCCTTTCCTTTTCTTTTTTCTCTTTTGATACTGTTGGTTTTTGTTTAGTTTTTTGTTTGGTTTTATTTTTATTTTTTCAATTTGACTTTTCTCAATAGTGAGGGCTCCTTCATTTTTGTTATGGTTTTTTAGTCCCTTTTATTCTTTCTTTCTTTTTCATTTCTCTCCTTTTTCTCTCTTTTGGTAGAAATTTTTCTACTTTTCCTTATTTCCACTTGAATTTCTCATACAACAGCTACAATACCCTCTTTTCTCACTCTTCATTTTAAACAATTACATTTTTACTTTAAAAAATCTATTAGTATGATTTTTTTCATTGTTTTTCACTTCTCTGAGGGCTGGGGTACCAGAGAATTGGTCTGGCGGGGGTGGGGGGGAGCACAGCACTGGTCTGGCTCAAGGAGGCCATGAGCTCATGGTCTTGGGTATCCTTCTAACTTTGGCCTTTGGAAAGAAGGTATTGGTAGGTTTCCACTGTGACATACTGCTGATTTCTTTCTGTATTTGGCAGAGGTGAAGTCTTGCTTTTGCCCAGGCTAGTATGGAGCTCTTCACTTTTAGGGACCCACCCAATCTGGCCCCCAAAAGTTCTAGAGCTGTGAGTGTGATTAAAGCACCTTGCTGAATACCACCTTTTCTCCTGTTGCTCTCTTTCTCCTTACTGTCTTTTTTCTCTTCTTTACTTCAATTCTTTCCTTGTACTGCCCCTTCTTTTTTCCTTTTTTCTCCTCCTTTTTTCTTTTCTTTCTCCCTTCTCACTCTTTACCCTTCCCATACTTTTTGCCTTATATCAAAAGGTCATGTCAACACCTTATCTCTGAGACAAAGTAATTCAAACTAATGGAGGTGAAAAAATAAATAAATAAAGTGAGGGAGGTAGTGGGGAGAAAAAATTGGGAAAGTAAGTGAACAAAAAGAAAACACTCATGAGGAGAAACCAACAGACAAATTCTAGCAAAATGAAAAAGTAGAATGACAAAACCTAGCTTCCACAATGGTACAAAGGATAAAAACTAAGCAATGAACCTTAATAATAATAAAGCAATCCCCCCAAAGGATCATGAGGTGGCTGCTGCAGAGGATTGAACCTATAAGAATTAATGGAAATGACATAAAGGGAATTTAAAATATGGATGGCAAAAACAATAAAGGGAATTGTTGAGAAAGTGGAAAAACAAAACCAAAAAAATGAATGAAAAATATAAAGAATATAGAAGGGATATTGTGGTGCATAAGGACTCAAAGGAGTCAACTGGGAAATTTAAATATGCTGTAGAAAGTATCAATAATATATTAGACCATGCAGAAGAAAGACTCTCAAAGCTAGAGGATAAAGCTCTTGAGCTAACTCAAGCAATTAAAGAGGAAGGAAAGAAGAGAGAGAAAGGTGAAGATTCACTTAGAGAATTATGGGACTTCATAACTTCATGAATCATTCAAACAGATGAATTATAGCTATTTCTGAAGGGGAAGAAGAAAATCCCAAAAGAATGGAAGCCCTCCTGGAGGATACCAGAAATGAAAACTTCCCAAGTATCGCTAAAGATTCTGACACACTCCTTTTAGAGGGATAACAAACTCTGGGTCACCTCAACAGAAATAGAGAATCTCCAAAACACTTTGTAAAGAACCTGTCTAAGGTCAAGATGAAAGAGAAAATTCTGTAAGCAACAAAGAGTAAGTTTGAATTGACCCAGAGGGGCAGATTAATCAGGGTGACAATGGACTTCTCAGCTGAAACTTTTGTAAGCCAGAAGAGAATGATCAGCTACCTTTAACTTTCTTAAACAAAAGAACTTTCAGCTGAGAATTATTTATCTTGCTGAAATAAGCTTCAAAATTGATGGAGAAATCAAATTTTTCACAGATATGCAAACACTGAGGAAATTCACCAGCTCCATATGAAATACTTAGATGTATTCTCCACAGTGAACATCACATAGACCACTAACAAAGTAAACACCCACAAACTCGCTTAAAGACAAAACCAGGCTTCCATAATGGTGCACAGGATAAAAACTAAGCAATGAACCCTCATAAAATGAAATGAATAGAACTCTGCCACACTTATCAACTCTCTCAATAAATGTTAATGGCTTGAATTGCCCAATGCAGAGGTGCAGGCTGGCCAATTTAATTTAAAAAAGCATAAACCACCCACATGGTGTCTCCAGGAAACACACCTAATCTGAAGACAAAACAAGCCGGAGGGTGAAGGGTTAGAAAACGGTATTTCAGGCAAATGTAAACCAGAAGAGAGGAGGGTTTTCAGGTACAGGTGGATTTAAAGCAACTGAAGTTAAGAAAGACAAAGATGATCACTTCATAGTGGTCAAGGAAGCAGTACATTAAGAGGACATTTCAATTCTTACTATTTATTCACTTAACTTAAATGCTCCAAGAATTATGAAACAGATATTGATTAGTCTGAGCAAAATGATATCTTATAACACCACAATAGCTAGGGACTTTAACACTGCTCTGGTTGAACTGAACAGATCATCTAAACAGAAACTAAACAAAGGTACAAGGAATTTAAGTGTGACCCTAGAACAAATGGGCTTAATAATAGACATATATATAGAACACACCATCCCAAAGCTTAAGAATATTATCTTCTTCTTGTCAGCCCATGGGACATACTCCAAAATAAATCATATCCTGCTTCAAATCAAACATCAACAAAACAAAAAAAAAATTGAAATTATAATGTGTATCTTCTCAGACCACAAGGCAATAAAGGTGGAACTCACTTCCAACATACATTTTCATCCCACACAAAGGCATAGAAATTAAACAACCTTATGCTGAATGACAGCTGGGTTAAAGAAAAGATAAAGGAGGGAATTATTAAATTCCAACAACAATGAGGCTATACATTACCAAAACCTGTAGGATGCTGCAAAAGCAGTCCTACGAGGGAAATTTATCACATTAGATGCCCACATACAAAAAAAAAAAAAAAAAGAGAGAGAGAGAGAGAGAGCAAGCACATTAACAACTGAAGGAATCATCTCAAGGAAATAGAAAAAGAAGAGCAATCCAACCTCAAACCCAGTAGATGAAAACAAATGACTAAAATTAAATCACAAATAAATGAAATTGAAAACAAAAGAACAATTCAGAAAAATCAATGAAACAAAAAGTTTGTTCTTTAAAAAGATAAATATAATCAATAAACCTTTGGCCAGATTAACCAAAAATAGAAAAGCAAAATCTTCAATAACCTCAATCAGAAATGAAAAAACAGAAATAACAGATATCACTGAGATACAAGATATTATCTCTGACTTCTACAGGAAACCCTATCCCTAGAAATTTGACAATGTTAAGGAAGTGGATTCACACCCAGAATCATACCCTTTCCCTAGACTTACCAGGAAGAACTAGACCTCTTGAACAGACCAATATCAAGCACTGAGATTGCAGAAACAATGAAAAATCTTCCAACAACAAGAACAACAACAAAAAAAAGAACTCTGGACCAGATGGCTTCACACCAGAATTCTATCAAACCTTCAAAGATGAGCCTATTCCAAAACATTGAGAAGGAAAAAAACTTCCCTAACATGATCCGTGAAACAAGAATCACTCTGATTCCAAAACCAGAAAAAGGCCCAAATTAAAAGAACTACAGAGAAATTTCACTAATGAATACTCAATAAATTCTTAGCCAATAGATTACAGCTGCACATTACAAAAAATATACATCACAATCGAATAGGCTGTTATATCAGTCTTGTATTGCACCCAGGGGCACAAGACTGAATTAACATACACAAATCCATAAATCTAATTCACCATATTAATAGAAGCAAAAGAAAAAGAATATATAATCCTTTCAACAAATGCAGAAAAAGCATTTGACAAAATTCAGCATCCTTTTCTAACAAGAACACTTAAGAATATAGGTATACATGGTACATTTCTTTAAATGATTGAAGCCATCTATGACAAACCCACAGTAATATACTGAATGGAGTAAAACTGAAAGCTTTTCCACTTAAAATAAAAATCAGACAAGGATGTCCTTATCACCACTACTCTTCAAAATAGTGCTGGAAGTTCTAGCTAATGCAATCAGAGAAGAGAAAGATACAAAGGACACCTAAATGGAGGCAGAAGAGGTCAAATTCTCAGTCTTTGCTGACAATATAATCTTATACTTAGAAAATCCCAGAGACTCAACCATAAGACTCCTTGAAGTAATCAAGAAATACAGGAACATCACAGGGTATAAAATCAATGTCCACCAATCAGTAACCTTTGCATATACCACCAATCAGTAACCTTTGCAAAAGCCAAGTTGAGAAGTTAATCAAACATACAATTCCCTTCACTGTAGCTTCAAAGAGAATGAAATACCTAGGAATGTACCTAACTAAAGAGGTGAAGGACCTCTACAAAGAGAATTATGAAATCCTAAGAAAAGAAATAGCAGAAGACATTAACAAATGGAAGAGCATACCATGCTCTTGGCTGGGAAGAATCAACATCATTAAATTGTCTATACTACCCAAAGCAATCTCTAGATTCAATGCAATCCTCATTAAAATACCAGCATCATACTTTAAATAACTGGAAAATATACTTCTTCATTTTGTATGGAACTGGCATAGCCAAGACAATTTTTGGTAATAAAAAACAATGCCGGAGGCATCACTCTATCAAAATGTACATTGTATGTACAAAATGTATATTACAGGTCCACAGTGATCAAAACAATATGATATTGGCACAAAAATAGAGACAGAAATATGGAACCAAATAGAAAACCAAGAGATGAAACCAGTCTCTAAGAGTCATCTGATCATTGATGAACAAAACAAAAGCATATACTGGGGGGAAAAAATAAACCCTATTCAATAAATGGTGTTGGGAGAACTGGATAACCAGTGTAAAAAGATTGAAATTGGACCCACATTTTTCACCACTTACAAAAATTGACTCTGGATAAAATATTTAAATCTAAGACATGAAATGATAAAAATCATAGAGGAGAGTGTGGGAAAAACTCTTGAGGCTGTCAGCCTGGGGAAAGATGAAGAAGGCTTCATTAACAACAACAACAAAAATAAACAAATGGGACTTAATTGAGCTGAAAAGCTTCTGCACCACTAAGGACATAAAAATTGAAGAAAAAAATTCAACCTTCAGAATGGGAGAAGATATTTGCAGGGTATGAATCTGACAAGGGCTTGATAACTAGAATGTGTAGAGAATACAAATTAATCAACAAAACAAGAGTAAACAATCCCATATATCACCGGGCAAGAGACATGAATAGAACCTTGCCTGAGGAAGACAGATGAATGGCTAACAAACATGAAAAAAATGCTTATTGTTCCTGATCATCAGAGAAATGCAAATAAAAACCACCCTGAGATATCACTTAACCCCAGTGAGAATAGCCTATATTGCAGCCATCCCAGAGTTGCAGATGGTGGTGTGGGTATGGAGAGGGAACACTTTTACACTGTTGGTGGCAAATTAATGCAGTCTCTTTGCAACGAAGTATGGAGATTCCTCAAAGAACTCAAATTAGACCTCCCATTTGATCCTGCAATCCTACTACTAGGGAGATTGCATCTACCCAGGAGTAAAAAAATCATTTTATCATAAAGACATTTGCGCTACTGCAGCTCAATTTATAATCGCCAAGTTGTGTTAAACAACAGGTTAACAAATTGTGGTATATGTACCATGAAATACCATTCAACTGTAAGAAAAGATAGTGACTTTACATCTGTTGTATTAACCTGGACAGAGCCAAAACACATTCTTCTCAGTAAAGTATCACAAGAATGGAGAAGCAAATATCCATGTACTCATTTAATCATGAAGCCAAGTAAGCAATCTAACACATGACCACATAGATGAAAAACTTAATTCTTTTCAAGTTAGGGAGAAGGAAACAAAGGAAAGGGGAGAGGAAACAGTGTTCGGCGTACTTCCACTTAAAAGAGACAAGGTAGGGGTGTATGGCACACCTTTCAGGTGTGTGACACAGCTATAAGAGATCCTCTACCTAACAAATTAAAAAATTGTGACCTGGTTGTTTGTACCCTCCCAATAACTTGAAATTTAAAAAAAAAAAAAAAGGATGCTAGATTACAGGCATGAACCATTGTGCCTGGCTGGTTTACACTTTTATTATGGGAATTAATTCTTACGCAATTAGAAGTAAATATAATTACAACTACTCATAGGGTTAAAAAATAAAAGAAAATAAAAAGGAAAAAAGAAATTACAAATCTAATTAAAGTGGAAGAATCACTGCAATGTGCTGGGAATAATAGAGGCTGAGATATTGGAGTCCAGAGAGTCTTTTCCTGGGGGATTATAAGGCTTAGGACATGCCCATTAATTTGAGTTTCTGGCCTGGAGTCAAGAACTCTTATAATTAAGGGAGGTAATGAACTAGTAACCTACAGAAACATGAAGTATCAGGATTTCTTATTACTTTAAAAATAACTTTTGTCTCAGAGAACAATATAATATGACTATATTATTTTATGATGCGCTTTTTTATAAACACTACTCTGTTTACAACTTTTATTCATATTAGAAACAAATACTTCCTTAAAAACCTGCCTAAAATTTGTTTAAAATAACTGGAGTTTATTTTTCATGAAATTAATCTGATCCTTTTTTCTTCTTTGTTTTCTAATACAAAAATTGATATTAATTAGTAGTCTGGAATAAGTAACAAATGTTCTTATTCCGTTTTCTCCTTGGATTGAGCTTCTGTGAGGAGCAATGGATTTTGTGTCCTTGGATCTATTACTTTGTCTCAGCAATCTCATTTCTCCTGTGGGAAGTTTCTTTTGATGAAAACTTACAGCCCTTGGGATACCCCTGCTACATCCACTTTCGCCAGTAACACAAATCAGTCTGGAAGGCAGGAGCCACCTGTCTAAATCAATCTTCATCTACATATGTCCTTGTATTTGTTCAAACATTGTATTTGCACTGACCATGTGGCCAAGATGAAAAGGATAGAATAAAACATATCAATTTGTGGTTACTAGAATCTAACTTTGGAAACAGTAGTCACAACAACTCCTTGATTCTTCAGATCACCTCATTGCTTTTATTGCTTCATTAACCATTTGAAATTGAACACTTGTTGATATGGTTGATTCTTATAAGATGAGCCCACAGACAGTAATGATAACATTGTCTTCAGGCACAGTCAAAAAAGAACCATGTTAAAACAATAAAGTTGCATTTTGTCTCTGTGGTACAAAAATATAATGAGCCAATTATTGTAAACTAGGAAATCTCAAGGAAAATAGGTCATCACAGGAAGAGGAGGAAAACACAGGAATACATTTTTAAGTTATTCACATAATATGAACATGAGTGATTAGAATGTTCTGAAGTTATAAAATTCTACATATATCATTCATGATTATGCTAAATAAATCTATAGGTACAAAATACGAAGAATAATATTCATGACAGTATAGTGGCAATTTAGTTGCAGTGACACTTTAAGAATGATATATCCTCCAGCGTGGACAACAGAGTAAGACTTTGTCTTAAAAACAAAAAAAAGATATTTTGGGGGTGCCAAAAATGGTAAACACACTTTAAGAGATGTTATCTATGTATTACTTTTTTAAGTTAATCAAATGGATGCTGGCATCACCACGCAATAGGAAAGACAAAGAAAATGGTGGGTGGATGATTGTCGTTCAAGAAGGGCAAAGCCATTCTGAAGTGGTATTTGAAATTCCAGAACATTATGGAAGTACAGTGACCACAGAAGTGTGAGTGTGCAACAGAGCCTCCAACACGCCTAACAATTGCACACAGTCATGGTAAGTGTGAGATGCATGGTGCTGTGAGTGATGTGCACAGGGGAAGATCCAGGAGGCCGTGCACAGCAACAAGTCCTGCTTCTGCTGTGGTGTTGAAACAGTTTCAGAAGCTCACTCTCCACAGCAGTCTAGGAAACAACATGCATGTGAGACAGGAGTTAGCAGAACAAGCATACAACCAATTCTTAACACAGCAAAATGGAAAGTTTTCATCCCCAGATTATTACATGCACCGAGATACGAGAGCTTCCCTTTTGGAGAATTTTCCAGGACAATGAATAGGATGAGGAGGTGCAGTTGAGCTTTCCCCACGTTCTCCTGACTTAAGACCTCTTGATGTCTACCTATGGGGGACCTTGAAGCACATAGTGTCCTGCAGAAAGCCAGCTACATGGTGGGACTTTGGAAGAAACGGCATGTTCAATGACCCAAGTGGATACTTTGGTCAACGTTGCTCAAGCAATATAGTTCTCCACATCAGAAGCGTCTGGACACTGATGGTGACCACTGTGAACACCTCTTGTAATTGTAGAAGTCAAAAGCAACTTGTATTCTCCTTTTGTTATTGGTATGTATTACTACAATTTTAATACAGTTTTTTCCTTTCTTAAAATGTGTATACATAGTTTTTGGTGCCCTCTCTCTATAAATACAGATGTAGACCTATAGAATACAGACATACAAAAGAGGATTAACAAAGGGAATTGGTTAGCATGATCATAAGGCTGAGAAGTCTCACAACTTCTCACGTACAAGCTGGAGAAGCAGGAAGGTGGCAGGGCTCAGTCCTAGTTTGAAGGCCTAAATGAGGGAAAGCAAGAATGTAACTCTCAGTCTGAGTCTGAAGGTCTGAGAAACCAGGTGGCCTCTGGTTTCTAGTCCTAGAGACCAAAATCCAGAAAACCTGGAGTTATGATGTCCCAGAGGGCAGGAGAAAAAGGGTGTCCCAGTGCTAGGAGAGAGAGACAACAAATACACCTCCTTCTACCTCTCTGCCCTAGAAGGGGGACTCAGCTGCTTGAATGGTGCCTGCCCACCTTGTGTGAGGGAAGATCTTTCTCATTCAGTCCACTGATTCAAATGCCAATCTCTTCTGGAAACATTCTCACAGATATACCTAGAGATAAAACTTTACCAGCTATCTGAGTAGCCCTTAATCCAGTCAAGTTTACACTTAAAATTAATTAGCATAGAATGTGACCCAATGATCACAGCATATCTGAAGAGCAAGGCCATCCCCAGAACCTCATCACAGCAAACGCAGCATAAGATGGCAGATGTGTCTTCACATTGGAATGAAAATGCTTATAAATCTGTTCTTCCTGCCTGTGATTTCACATTATATTATTTCTGGGATAGACACATCTCTTTTACTAGAACTACCCTTAGTAGTGGCCCAACTGGAACTTGAGGGAGTTTCAGGTAGCTGGACCCTTCTGGCTTATAACCATGCGTGATTTTATGGCTCACAATGCCAAGTTGGCAAACATGGAGAAAAAGGCATGTACCTACCACTTCTGTTGAGCCCAGAGAGTATATCATGTTTTCAAGAAAAAGGAAAAAAAAAAACCTTTGTGGATTATAAAATTTTACAATCACATCTCTGATTTGTCTCATTCTAGCGTGTAAATCTGATTCCTGAAACTGACAAACTGCACATAAATAAACATAGATCAATTTCATTTGTGAATATTGATGCAAAAAGCTTAAATAGATTTTATCAAACAATTCAATAGTGCATAAAAATATAATATGAATATGTAGAATGCATTAGAGAAATTGAAGGATGTCCCACATGTAGACAATCCATCATAAAATTCATCATATTAATAGCTATAAGAAAGAACAAATAATATAATCTTTCGTATAGACACAGAAAGGTAATTTCATATAATCTACCCATTATTGTCTTGTACCTAACTCATACCAGATTCATAAAAAAGAAAAATAAATAAAATAGCAATGAATAAATAATACCTCAAAATAAATCTACCTATCTACCTATAATCAACATATTTATCTGTTAATCTACCTCAGTCTGAAGTTTGCATGTTCCTTATGGGGAAATAGCAGTATCACTATTACTATTTCACATAAAATTCAGACACATTAAACAACATACATGTAGTATAATAAAAAAAACAAAGAGGGTAGTAAAACTTGGAATAAAAAGTAAAATTATCTCTATACACGGATAGTATAGGGTGTCCATAAAGCTCATCTACAATTTGAACTGTATGGCCACCCCATATATATATAAAGTTCAAATTGCAAACGAACTTTATGGCTGCCCTGTATAATGTATATTTAGAAATCCCAAGAGAACCATTAAGAATAAGTTGCTGACTCAGCGCCCATAGCACAGTGGTTATGGTGCTGGCCACAGGCACCTAGGCTGGCAGGTTTGAGCCTGGCCCAGGCCAGGTACCCAACAATGACAATTGCAACAACAACAAACTAGCCGGGCACTGTGGCGGGCACCTGTACTCTAAGCTACTTGGGAGCCTGAGGCAAGAGAATCGCTTAAGCCCAAGAGTTTTAAGATGCTGTGAGCTGTGATGCCACAGCACTCTACCCAGGGTGACATAGTGAGACTCTGTCTCAAAAAAATAAAAATAAAAATAAAAAAAGAATAAATTGCTGCAAATATTGTCCATGGTTGCTTTTTCACTACAACAAAATTGAGTAGTTGTGACATGGACACTGTGGCTGCACAGCCTAAAATATTTATATTTCATTGCCCAAGAAGAAGTTTGCACAGCTCAGCTTTAGAGATACACACAATTATTTCACAGAGATAGTCTGTGACATGAATACAGGGAAGAACGTGGACAGCAGCCAGTTACTGTGCAGATGTCAATTTATTTAAAATAATTCTGCCACAAAATGAAGGTGCTCTACCATTCTTAGAATAAATGTATATAATGTGTATGAGTGTATGGTATTATACACATTCCACATTTCTTAATGGGCTTCCATAGTAAACACTGATTTGTTTTTTCTGATTGAGTTATGGGAATCCTAAAATCAAGTTTTATTCCAGATTTCCTGGCATCTAGGACCGGCAATATGTCCTAATTTGGACAATGTCCAATATGTCCAGTGAAATGTACAGGGAACTCTGTTGGAGACTGTAAGTCCTGGGGAAGATTTCATTTTGTGATAACTAGATTGCTAACAGAAAAAATATTCAAACTTTAAAAAATAATTTAAAGAGGTTTATCCTGAGTCAAGTGTATGAGAATGACAACCCCAAGCACTTTTTTTTTGCAGTTTTTTTTTTTGCCGGGGCTGGGTTTGAACCCACCACCTCCGGTATATGGGGCCAGCGCCCTGCTCTTTGGGCCACAGGAGTTGCCCCTCCAAGCACATTTTAAGAGGTTGTGAGAAATGTGCCCACAGTCGCCTGGCTATAGTTTGGTTTTATGCATTCATGAATTCAGGAATTACAAGTAATATCCTATGTCAAAACATGGGAGACATACATTGGTTTGGCCCCCAAAGGTGGGACATTTCAACAGAGATGGGAGGTGGGGGGCCTTACAGGTTTTAGGTCGATTACACATTCTTTGTATTTGGTTAAAGAAATAGTGTTTTGCCTAAAGATTTTGAATGCTTGAACTTAAGGAAATCCTATTAATTAGAGAAAAGCCACCAGACTTTTAAGGAAACTGAAGAGATCTGTTAAGTAAGTTGATGTCCTAAGCGTGGTCTGAGCTTTGTTGTGCCTGGTCTCAGGTCCCATGAATCATATTGTTACAAAGAGTAACTCCAAAAGGAAGGGGGCATAATGAGGTATGACCCACCTCCCTCTTCCTAACCTCAACTTTAAGGTTTTACTGGGGTCCCCTTGGCCAAGAGAGGTCCATTCAGTTGGCTTGGGGCTTAAGATTTTATTTTAGTTCACAGGATATAAAAATCACAATTATCTCAGTTGTGTAAGAGTACTTACTTAGGCAGAAAGCCTATCCCAGTTCTAGCTTTTAATACAGAAGTGATAGTTAAAGCTTTAGCAGCCCCACCACCACCATGAGAGAAAGCCAAGGGAACAGCAGAGACATGGACTTTGACACCCTCAAATCACGGAGCTAGTGGGACTCTCCATGAAAAGAGAACTGGGATTGGTTCCAGGAAGAGCAGGTCTCCACAAGCTGCAGCTGAGACTGCACAAACTTCCCGAAGCAACAAAGAACATTCATCCACTCCCTTACTGAAACAACTAAGAATTCATTCAAAGGCATAAATCTCCCAGCATTACAAGTAAATTTGTTCACTTAGAGACTAATGCTGAAAGTGAAAATCTAGACAAAGAGCAGCCTTAGAGGTATTATCTATAAATACAATCTTTTCTCACATCTTTTTTTCCCCTTATGCCTCCTGGGTCTTTAGGCTACTTTGTCAGCGTCCTACTTTTGAAATCCATTTATTTTTCTTTCTCCTTATGCTATTATTTACTTGTTTGGCATGGGCAGTGTTAGTGATAATTCTTCTTCCTTTGCTTAATAATACACAGTAAATTCTGTTAACCCTAACCTGTATCCTCCTGGCAAGGTGGACACCGTAGCATCAGAATGATCCAGGCAACATCCTTTGGTGATGTCCCTCCCTCCCCCCCGAATTTGTGCCAATCTGTCTTTCTGGAAATCTTTGTCTTATTTTTTTAGAAATGGTTTAAAGGTCTTTTCCTCCTCTGAGAAAGAGGTTCAAAACAAAGTGCTTATTCTTCTAGGATACAAAACAACATTAAAAAAAAGAGAGAGGGAGAGAGAGAGAGAGAGAGAGAGAGAGAGAGACTTTTAGAAATAATATACCAAACTTGAGACAAATGAATTACTTTCGTACCTGACCATTTCTTGATTAATGTTTTCTCCTAATTGCAGTTTCTTAGATGACTTTGGGTATGCAGAGACACCTGTTACTCCTGTTTAGTATTTTCTCTACTTCCCCAAAGCCAGTCAGGAATGTGATGAAAAATATTAAATTTAATGTCACAAAACTACCAAATTTACAAATAGCTCATATCCAGAAAGTTCTATGAGGCAATGACAAGTGGTTCATGGAATCTTCACAGAAAACCAAGAATCAATCATAGCAGCTCAAAGATAGGTAGACTGTTAGATATTTTTGATTATAGCAGCTAGTCAAAACATAATATTATTCACCTAATATCACTAAAATTACTTCCTGGCTATTTTTATTCAAGCCTCAGAGTTATCCAAATAAAACACTAACAGAAAATGCTAAATATTGCAGCCATTTCAGTTTTAGTGAAAATGCACTCATTTTTTTGCATAGAATAAATATGCTATATGAGGTCCACACATATATACTAATATTCTCACAACCATTAAAGAAATAAGACATGAACCATCTTGCTTCTGGCCACAAAATATAACTCAATGCACCAATAATATAATTTAAAATGCCATGGAAGAAAAAGTCAAAAGTGGGAAGATTTAAATTCCTCAAAGCAATGATGTCATTTATGTAAGAAAATTTTGTTTGATAAACAATATACTAATGAAATGAGCTATTTCACAGAATTTGAGGAGTTTCCCCACCTTCATCTTTGAAACTTCAGTAGCTGTAATCTAGGCTTTCGGCAGATTTGCAAACTTCCTTCATTTTCAAATAAATGAGGGTTTTCCAGAGACCATATCTCACAAAATAAAATTTATTTCTGTAAAGGGGTACAATACCACCAAGACAGTGTTGATTTTTTCTTTTTTAGTCTTATGCAAGGGCATATACATTAAAAATAAACAAGCATCTTTGAAACCAAGTATTCTACTGAATGGCCTCATCTGCTGCCAATTTTTAGCAGGCAGCAGGGACCTGTGCTGTGTAGGTCTCCTGCAGATCTTGAAATATAAAGTGCAGAAGTTTTTTCCCCATTTGGAAAGGAAAAACACCAAGTAAACGGAAATAGACGTAATGACAATAAATTACTCCTCCAGAAGGGAAAAGCATATAATTTTTTTCATGTAGAAAGCATGCTGGCATGAACATTATGTTACTCAGCCTAATTCAGTCGCCTATGAAAGGAACTGCAACTTGAACTAGTTAAACAAACCAGGAGAATTTAATGTCTTTGAACTACTAACCAGAAACATGCCACAGAGAAGGCAGGGACAGACCTGGATAGAGAAAGCTCTGGATCCAAGGGCTCAAACAAAGTCAGGGCTTTCTACACGTGTCCTACACCCATAGTTCTGTCCTGGGGTATCCAGGGTCACACAGTGGGTTCTTTATTTGACCTCAGAAGAACATAGTCTTGAAAGCTGTAGGCTTAAGAAGGCAAGATGGAGGCCTCTCTTTCTCTGGATTTGTCCCTCCTTGAATCATTTTCTATATCAAAAGAAATTGGGTAATAGAATTTTTGGGGAGGATCTGTTGATCCCATGCTGGTTACCATGATGGCCAGTCACCTCCTTCTGAAGCATGGTCAGTGTAAGGATGGAGGGGTCACCCCCAAGAAGTTAAAGTTCAATATATATTAAAATACATTAAATTCCTTCAAGTTTACACAATCTGTGCTTTTCACTATAGAGCGATATTTGTTTAAAGCAGTCTTCCCTGTTTGGCTCCTAGCTCAATCCCAGCCATCGTGGAAGCTGCTGCACAGCCCTTTTCAGGACTCAACCAATCGCAGCTGCTGATCCCAGGATGGTGATCCATGTATATATTGCATCTTCCTCTGGCTCTCCTGTGATTAAGAAGGAACAGCAAGATGTGCTTGGTTTCTTAGAAGCCAACAAAATAGGATTTGAAGAAAAAGATGTTGCAGCAAAGGAAGAGAATCAGAAGTGGAAGAGAGGAAATGTACCTGAAAACCGGGGACCAGCCACAGGATTCCCCTTCCACCTCAGATTTTCAACGAAAGGCAGTATGGTGGGGACTGTGGTGCCTTCTGTGAGGCCAGAGAAAATAAAGCAGTATGTGCCTTTTAAGGCTTGACAGCACCACCTGGTTCGAAGGAAGCAGCAGCCCAAGTGAAGCAGCAAGCATGAGCTTTAAGCATTCTTCCCTAAGCATCCCGAAAACTAGTCCCCATTGCTCCCCTAAAGCAGCAGAATCATCTTGGCTTCAAAAAGGATAGGCTTAATGTTGAAATAATAGATTAGTTGGTGTTTTCATATGCAAAGAACCCAAATGAATATATAATTAAAATATATTAAAATGTGAGTGTGATGATGACAAGAATGGGAAATGAACATAAAATTTTAGTAACTATGATACAATCGTGTTATCTGCCAGAGCATTTTATGTGCATTAGTCATTTTACAAAGAAAACACCCTTTACCTTTTTTTTTTGGTATTAATATCTGTAGCTCAGTACTGAGGAGTTTTAAAAGGAGAGAGAGACAATCTGTCTCTTATACCAAAATAGCCCCATTAATTTTTTTTAATTAAATCATAGCTGTGTACATTAATGCAATCATGGGGTACAATGTGCTGGTTTTACATACAATTTGAAATATTTTTATCAAATTGGTTAACATAACCTTCATGGCATTTTCTTGGTTATTGTGTTAAGACATTTATATTCTACACCTAGTAAATTTCACATGTACCCTTGTAAGATGCACAGTAGGTGTGGTCCCACCAATCATCCTCCCTCCACTTCCTCTCCCCTCCCCCCTCTTTCCCCGTATTCTTGGGCTATAATTGGGTTATAGCTTTCATAAGAAAGCTATAAATTGGTTTCATATTAGGGCTGAGTACATTGGATACTTTTTCTTCCATCCTTGAGATACTTTGCTAAGAAGAACATGTTCCAGCTCCATCCATGTAAACATGAAAGAGGTAAAGTCTCCATCTTTCTTTAAGGCTGTCTAATATTCCATGGTGTACATTAATTTTAGTAAACAAGAACATGTACCTCTTTTGATGTCATGTTATTGTAATCAAAACTACTTGCAGGTAATTGTTTATAATATGTTAAACGCTGTAATTTCCTGTAGTAAATAGAACATTCCCATTCTTTTGTAGATGAAACTTAGGTGTTCTGAACCACAAGTTTTCCAGGCTTCTAAATGTAGCCTTTAATTGCATATTTCAGTGATCAGAATAGTTGACTGCCTACCCCCTGGCAAAAAATAAAATAAAATAAAATCATGCATTCATTGAAAAGTTCCTTATTTAACTACACAGCTAAGATGGAATTAGGTTTCTGGGTTCTTCCCCTAGTAAAATACACATATGTATATAGTGGAAATAGCTAAGTAGGTTAAAAATGGCATGCTCTTCAATGAGCTCAAAGCTTTTGTTTATTATAAAATAGGGTCAGCAATCCTTGCCCAAGATAGTTTTCCTTGGGTTTTCTTTGAATAAATCTTAGTGGATCCCCCCTCCCCCTCCCCCCCCCCCCCCGGTAAAACAGCTTGTGATCATGAATGTCATTATTTCTAAGATATCTGATCTCTTGATTTCAGTTTAGGCATATATTGTATGAGTACATTAATCAAAGCAAAGAGAATATTTTAATGTCTCTATTCCAGCAAAAACACAAGTAAGAAGTGGAAGGGGTGACATTTGAAATAGTAGTTGTAACTACTTCTAAAAAGATAAAAAACATGCCCTAAATCATGCACACAGAAAAAAAATATATAAATATACACACACATGTACTATTTTATTACTAAAAGTAAACACCTTTTACTTTCCTTTATTGTACCTGTTGTATGCAAGTCTGTACTCTTTGCCAAAATCAACTTAAAAGGAAGACATGGCTTTGTTTACTGAGATTCAAACTTGATGTGATGCTTTAAAAAAAAAAAAAAAGTAATACTTTTATAAACATGAAAAAAATAAAAAAAATAAAGCAGCATTCCCTAAAGAAATTAGCCATTTAAAAATTCTTTTAGGGTCTGCCTTTTAGACAAACCATAATGACTAATTCTCAGGCTATACATGCACATCCAGTTGGTTGTTAAGGTTGTTGTTCAAGTTATAAAAGAAGTGAAATACATGTACACACTGAGAGATTAGAGGCAAATCCCTAATATATGAGTCCCGAGTCTGGCCAAATCTCAAGGGCATTTTCTGTACTTTTAAAAGATCCATTCTCTATTCACAGGCTGTCCCACAGGCCCTGCTGACCTCGCTTCCAGCCTTGCCTGTCAAATTTCCAACATCGCCACTGTTTGCAGCCCTCCCCAAATAAGCTGAAACTACCAAAATACATAAATAAATAAAATAACAAAATAAAATAAAAAGCACTTGCCCTTATAACTAACTCAGACTACTCAGACTAAAGGTGAGTTAATTTAAAAAGACCATGCTTTTCACTTTTCCAATTTCCCTGCCCTTTTTAACAGCTGAGGCAAGAATTTAACAGCTGAGGCAATAATTAAGAAGAGAAGGTGGTTTTCACTCTTCTAATTTTCCTAGAGGTTAGAAAACTCCTTGTTATTCCTGTGAGAATAACTAGAAAAGCACTTTCTTTACCTGTTCCTTCTTCCCTGTTGTACTTGGAGAGAGTCCCTTGTCCCTCCCTCACCTTGCAAATTGCAATTCCTAGGAAGGCGTTTTCCATCAAGACCCTGAAAGATCCTGCTTTGTGTTCTACATGTCCCTGGACCCAGGATCAAAATTTGCAGGGCCTCCAACCCACACCTTTTGTCCTTTAGAAGGTGGGCCATTGTGTAGTCAGTTACAAAACTGGCCACCAACTTTTCACTTCCTTTTTTTTGTACCCAATAGTAGGTAGGTAGTGCCCACTCAGACCGTCTGAGCTGTCTTCAACGACTTGCTTTGCCAAATGGAACATCAGCAAATGTGATTTTTACATAGCAATGTCTAGCTGACAAATACATACATATATATATATGGAACCCTAAAGCTATGTGACTCAGGAAACTCAGCAATTTATAATGCCTTCCTCAAGCTGCCTCCAGTGGCCATGACCAGGTGAGGCAAAGCACATCGATTTCTCCCCTTTGGGGGGCTATCCAACCCTCTAACAACCCCTGGGAGGAACCACACTGCAGAAAGAGAGGTGAGCAGGACTGCATGGAAACTCTGGAAACAGGCTTGAAACTTAAAGACACATAGTTGTTCTAGAGCACTAGTCGGGTTAACCATTAAAGAAAAGATGATTCTGACATTAGTTACACTGTTTCAGACCACAAGAAAAAAGATAGCAACTTCCAGTTAATTGGGAACTATCAGAATAGTTTTAACATCAAAATCATACATTATCAAAGTAATATATACAAGTTATATGTAATAGAATCAGACCTTTCATTGCAATTATTATTAAAAAAAAATATAGCAAGTAGAATCCAGCAAGATGTCATATGATGTTTGTTTCCTAGGAGGACCATAGCAAAGGGGCACAAACTTCATTAACTATATGTAACAGGAATTTACATTGGAGGCTGAACATCAGAGATCAAGGCTTTAGGAGGAACATGTCCTTCTGGAAGACTCTGGGCGGGGAGGATCTGTTACACGTCTTTGTTCTAGTGACTGGTACTGCCTGCAGTCCTCATGTTATAAATGCATCACTTTAGTCTCTGCCTCTGAATTCACACAGTGCCCTTTTTGTATGTCTGTCTCTCTCTCTTACTGATTTCATAAAGATATCAAATTTGATTAGGGCCCACCCTGCTGACTTCACTTTTGTTGCATCTGGGAAGACTCTATTTTCAAATAAGGTCAAATTCATAGGTATTTGGTTTAAGGTGCTTTTTTAGGTATATTAAACTTCTAAACTTGGCTCAGTGCCTATAGCTCCATGAGTAGGGTGCCAGCCATATACACCGGAACTGGTGGTTCCAGCCTGGCCAGGGCCTGCGAAACAACAATGACAACCACAACCAAAAAACAGCCAGGCATTGTGGCGGGAACCTGTCGTCCCAGCTACTTTGGAAGGCTGAGGCAAGAATTGCTTGAGCCCAAGAGTTTGAGTTTGCTGTGAGCTGTGACACCATAGCACTCTATTGGGGGCAACATAGTGAGACTCTGTCTTAAATAAATAAATAAATAAATAAATAAATAAATAAATAAATAAATAAATATAAAGTTCTAAACCAAGTACCAATCCATAACAATAATACTGTGCACAAGAAAGTTTATTTGGTAGCTCAATATTAGAAAATATGAGAAAAAGTTCTCTTAACAACAAAATTGAAATTGCATGATAATGTCAAAAAATACCAGGAGAGTAATTGTTATAAAGAGTAATATTTCTTATAAAATCTCTCAGAAAACAGTGATTGGAACAAGTTGCTTAAGTACACTAAAAATACCAATTATATCAAGTGCAGATGATATTCTAAATAATGTTAACACTAAAATCAGAGGCAGAAAGCAGCAGCCTCTAACTCCATTATTATTTAATGTTATCTTAGAGGTCCCAGTGAATTTGGAATGAAAAAAGTTAAGAATTGGAATATGCAATGTGAAAGAAGAGGGGTATTTTGTTCTGCTGCTGATGTTTGTGTAATTTAGAATAGATCCAGTTAAAACCAGAAGAAAGGGAAAAATCAAAAATCTTCTATTAAGTTGAAAAACCATCTGGGCTGAAGCAAAACCTCCTAGGTTACCACAGTCAACTGTGAGAATAGTTCATTGTGAATATAGTTGAGCCACGTGGAATGACTTGGTTAAGTTCAGCCTAATTATATGAAATATTTTAAATATAAGACACAAATGTCAATACATTTTTCCATATTAATAATAAGCACTTGGAAATGCAAAAATCCCATTTTACTTACAGTTTACAGGATTACATTAAAAAATTATAAAATGATATTAAATTACACAAATAAGGTCTGAAAGAACTGGAAAGATACATATTTTCTCAGAGCAAAAGATTTAATCGTATAGTATGTAATTCCTCCCAAAATTAATCCTTAACTTAATGTAATTCCAGTGGAATTCCCCAAAATGATTCTTTTGGAATTAGACAAAACTATTTCATGTCAAATACTAAAAGATAAGTGTTCAACTATCGTGAGTAAAATCAGTAGTAAAAAAGAGAGAGAAAGAGAGAGAAACCACTTGTTTCTTTTCTTTCTTTCCTTTTTATTTTTTTAGAGATAGAGTCTTGTTATGTTACCCAGGTTGCGCACAGTGGTGCGATCATAATTCACAGTAGCCTTGAACTTCCAGGCTCAAAGGATGCTCCCACCTCCACCTCCCAAGTAACTGGGGAATTAGGCACATGCTACCGTAGCCTGATAATTTATA
Organism: Loris lydekkerianus; assembly: GCA_963574355.1. Classification (NCBI taxonomy): domain Eukaryota; kingdom Metazoa; phylum Chordata; class Mammalia; order Primates; family Lorisidae; genus Loris; species Loris lydekkerianus. The sequence continues at coordinate 37,224 of CAUYPK010030148.1, forward strand.
ATTTTTTGTAAAGACAGAGTCTTGCTATGTTACCCAGGCTGGTCTTGAACTCCTAGCCTCAAACTATCCTCCTTCCTTGGCCTCCCAAAGTGCTGAGATTCAAGACAGGCACCGCTGTCACTGGCCTAAAAGAGATTTTCATTACTAGATACTTGAAAAAACTATAATTCACTTTAATAAAATCAATAATTATTAGCATGAAAATAGATACTAGATCAACAGAACAAAATAGACAATTTAACCTCTCCCCATGTGTGCATGAAATATATGACAATAGTATTACATTAATTCAAAGAAAAAAATGAGAAATATAATAATGATACTAGCACAATTAGCTCTCCATTGATAAAAATAAATGTAGTTTCCTATTGCATACTTAAAATACTTAAAATAAAAAAACAACATAGCTATTTGTAAAAATACTTGGAACTCTATACAATCTAGAGCAGGAAATCCTTCTTGACAAAATCAGACCCAGAAGCTCAAAAAGGTAAATAACTATAAACAAACAAAATGTAAAATTTATATGAAAATAGCTTATTTCTATAAACAAATGGAATTTTCCTACATACAAGTGAATATAAGGTTTGGATAAAATATGGATAAAAGTTAAGTTTATATGAAGAAAAAGTAAAAACAGAAAAACAAATGTGTAAAATGTTTATTTAAAATTTTTAGTTATAATATTTAATTAAAAATTTAAAATACTATACCGTATATCTGATTCGAATGTCCCTTATTTTTTTTCTCTTGCCTGATTCCACTGGCTGGGACTTCTGAACACTCCGATGAATAGAAGTCGTGACAGTAAACACACTTGTTTTGTTCCAATTCTTAGTGCAAATGCTTTCAACTTTTCCCATTCAGTATGATGTTACCTGTGGGTCTGTCATATACGGCTTTTATAATTTTGAGATACATTCCTTCTATATCTCTAGTTTGTTAAGGTTTTTTATCATGAAAAAGTGCTGTATTTTTGTCAAATGCTTTTTCTACTCCTTTTGAGATGATTATGTAGCCTTTGTTTTTGCTTTTGTTTCTGTGATGCATCATGTTTATTGATTTGCACATGTTAAACCATCCTTGCATTCCTGGGATGAAATCCACCTGATCATGATGTATTATCTTTTTGAGGTGTTGTTGAATTTGGTCTGCTTGTGTTTTGTTGAGGATTTTTGCATCTATGTACATAAAGGATTTTGGCCTGTACTTTCCTTTTTTTCTTGTGTCCTTTTCTGGGACTTTGATAGCACGATGATGTTTACTTCATAGAGTGATGTAGGGAGGATCCCCTCCTTCTAGATGTTATGGAATACTTTCTATAGGATAGATACCAGTTCTTTTTACGTCTGCTAGAATTTTGCTAGGAATTAGTCCTGTGCAAGGCTTTCTTTTGTTGTTGCTGGGAAATTTTTTTATTATTGCTTCAATCTTGCTACTCAACTCATTGTTTTTAAAAATTAAAAATACTATATAGTATATCTGAAATACCAAGCAGCGTTCTAAGCTCTTTTCACATTTAGGATAACTATTCTTCACAGAAACTTTTTAGGAGGTTATTATTAATAATTATTTTAGTTTAGGCAGTTTTAACAGCATAGCATAGGTGGAGTGGCTTATGAATAACAGAAATTTATTTCTAGATAAGTTCTTGGGGCTGGAATCTGAGATCAGGGTGACAGAATGGTTGGATTCTGGTAAAAGCTTTCATTTTGTGCTTCAGAATCCCAGTTTCTCCTTCTGCTCTCCCCAGAGAAAAAAGAGCTAACAAGCTCTCTTGCCTCTTCTAATTAACTCTGTTCACTAACTCCAACCTCTTGATCTCATCCCATCCCAAAGACACCACTTCCCAATACACATTGAGGAGTATCAACATATTAGTTGGGTGGGGGACACAAACATTCAGTTCACTGCATTAATTCTTCTTAAAACCATATGAGACTTCAGTGGCTGGCTTGGCATCAGTGAAACATAAAGTTACACTGAGATGCAAAGCCCTTTATAATAATTCAATTTCCCTCGAGGGCTTGTCTCCTATTGTTCCCTTCCGTGAACTGACTCTGGGTCTTTCATTCCTTACGCCCTTATTTCCATAATAAATTCTGCTTGGGATACTTTTCTTGTCTGACTTGAAGTCTGATGTTTTTTTCCACCTCTACTTTCTCTTTGAAATCTTTTCTGATCTTAAATCAAGTGTACTCTCCTCCTACTTCCTTCGGACTCTTTGATGCTTTTCTGTGTTTGCCTGGTGAATTCCCTCTGGTAGGATAAACTCTTAGATAACAGAAAATATGTTTTACTTATCTCTGAAGTGTTTACAAAAGAATAATTGCTTGAAATACATCTGTTGAACCTGATACACGAATGGAAGAAGAGGGAGGTTTCCAGAATTTTCTACTCAGAAATTTTCAATGGCTTCTCAGAACTTATATTCTGAACTTTTTAGTTTGGAATGTGAAGCTGACAAAACTTACTATTCTAGTCTTCTACAGCTGTGTTCTTTCATTTGAATTCTTTCTAGTATAATTATTTATACTCCCTAAAATCCATGTGCATTTCACAATGTTCCTCTATTTGTAATTCTGTCTATTCCAATATTCTATAAATTCCTTGAGGGTAGGGACTTTGTCTTACATATTTTAGTATTTTTATGAATAAACAGTCCAGGGCCATAGTAGGTACTCAGACCTATTTCTTGAATGAATAAATGCTATTTATCAATCTATAATGTCTTCTTTCTTATCAGTTCTTCAGTTACCATAGTCTACTGAATTTCTTGAAGTCAGTTTTTGGCCGGGGCTGGGTTTGAACCCACCACCTCCAGTATAAGGGGTCGGTGCCCTACTCCTTGAGCCACAGGTGCCGCCCTTGAAGTCAGTTTTAATGTTACATTGATCTGTAAAGCCTCTCTAATCACTTCATGTGGGAATAATACATTTCTTTTCATTGTAAATGCATTATACGTGTTACTTTAATTTGGACATTTTTAACCCAGTGTCAGCTGATATCTTACTTTCATAAGATTTAGATGTGATTTCCAGATAGTACACAGGCACCTGAAGAATCAAATCACTGCCTCTATTTCTTCATTTTGCATGTCTGACCAATGACAATGCCTTACATAAGTAACTTCCACTCTATTTCAATGACTGAACTGAGGTCACACCACTTCCAGACAGCATGTTTTTTTTTTCTTTTTTTATAATTTCATGTGACACTTTAGTTTCAAGATTTATAAACTCATTTCCATACATGAGTCATCTCCCCTATAAAACAAAAGGTCCTAGAAGCTGGAAGAACCTGTATCCAGTCCATCTTATGTCCCATCAGTACCAGTGACAGTGGGTGAAGAAAGCATTGCATAAACACTAATGTAGTAAATAATACAATTTAGTGGACATTTACTGATGAAAGGCCACAGCTTAATTTATAAGTTTTTTTAATAGCTGTTTTTTTGGTTTATTTTTACTAGTGTCTCACTATGTTGCCCAAGCTGGCCTTGAACTCCTGGACTGAAGTAATCCTCCCAACCCTGCCTCCTGAGTAGCTGGGAATGCAGGCGCAAGTCACCATGCTTGGCGGCAACTATACTTTTTAATTTGATATGTTCATCGACGTTCCTCTATGTATGGTTTAAATATTTGATTTACATTATTTTTTGTTTATGTTATGTACAAAATGTGAACTATGGCTCAGTGCCCGTATTACAGTGGTTACAGTGCCAGCCACATACACTGAGGCTGGCAGGTTCAAACCCAGCCTGGGCCAGCTAAACAACAATGATAACTGCAAAAATAAATAAATAAATGAAATGTTTCATATAAATATAAATAAATGAAATATTAAAAAGCTCATTTATTTATCTTGGGATTCTATTTTAATTCTTGTATGAAAAAGTTCTAACATGTCTTTTTGTCTTATGGCCTTTCATTTATTTTTTCTTTTATTATTATTTTTTTTTGAGACAGAGTTTCTTACTTTGTTGCCCCCAGTAGAATGCTGTGGCATCACAGCTCACAGCAACCTCAACCTCTCGGGCACCAGTCATTCTCTTGCCTCAGCCTCCCACGTAGCTGGGACTACAGGTGCCTGCCATGACGCTCAGCTCTTTTTAGAGATGGGGGTCTCTCTGGCTCAGGCTGGTCTTGAACTCATGAGGTCAAGCAATCCACCTGCCTCGATCTCCCAAGTCTTACAGCCTTTTAACCTTTTAGTCTTACAAGTTATAATCTTGGACTTACTAGACCTTTTACTGTATATACTCGAGTATAAGCCGAGTTTTTCGTGCCGAGTTTGGGTTTTTTGGCACAAATTTTGTGCCGAAAAAACTTGGCTTATACTCAAGTATATATGGTATATAGGAATTAAAATATATTCTAGTGAAATGTATAACTATACAATAATAAAAATTACCTAAGGGACGTATTTAAAATTGATGTTTGCAATGTATCTTAAGAGCTTAGGAATCAGGAGTGCATCATTGGGTTTCCCATGCTTGCTTTAAGGATGTAGTAAAGACGCTACACATGTTTACATTAGTTTCTCCATCAGTGAACATAAATTAAAGTATAAGCACTTTTTTGCTTCAGAGCTGGTGTAACACTTTGTGACTGTGCTTTATACGTAGCAAGTAATTCAAAAACACGAAAATTTAATGATGGACAAAACCAGCCATTTTCTAAGTCTTAGTATTCTATAACAAAATGTTCGTTAGAGCATTTTATTTAAATAAAAAAGGAATAACTTGGACATCTATATTGGAGAAATGCTACCTAACCTTTGGGGAAAATCACATTACATTGCAGTCTATAAAGAGTGTAAATTTGTTCATTAAAAGGGATTGATTAACTCTTTGCAACACTGTGCTTACTGAACTTATTTCACCAACAGATGTCTTCATAAAAAAAAAAAATCCATTAATAACTAGAGGCATTAATATTTCGCCACATCTAGTCTGAGCAATTTTGGACTAGGCACTAAAACTTGAACATTTTGTGTAAATAAAAAGGAAAAAAAAAAACCTAACAAGCCTTTACTATCTAACAGAATGTTACAAAATGTAAATCAGCAACACTGTCTGTACAAACCAACTTTAGGGAGTTAATTTTATAAATAGGGGAGATATTCTAACTCTTTTGACCCCTGTGGGGCTAGACTGTGCCAGAGTCGTAATTTCCTCAATGTTACCCCTGTGGCCAGAAGGAGTTAATGCTTTGATCGACATACTTAATTCCGTCCCAGGAGGTAATTTACACACTGGGATAATCTGAATGAACATATACTTTTTCATGGCTTCTCTTAAATCTGTAAAACTCTGAATGCTTCACAAAGGATAAATAATCAAGCTGTACAGACTAGCAATCAACAATTTAGTACAGAACTTTTAAAACAAAACAATGTTTGAGGGTAAATAGTAAAACCGTTTTTAAAAACACACACATATAAATATCATCTAATAAGATTTTAATAAGATCTCTGAATTACTTAAGAAAATACTCCATTATTTTTACTCAGTATGTTGGACCCAGAAGCAGAGAGTATCAAAGTTTGGGGTGCCCTCTTTTTTCATATTTATGCTCCAGGATTAAATTGGTTTCTCCCAGCTCACATGTGGGAAGGGCTTTAAAAGCCTGTTTGTTTACACAGAGTTGGATGAATGAATGCCTTATGTCTATTTCGTACCTAAAGGTATGGCAAAGACATAAACATGAAAGAAAATTATATTTATGCGGAAAAATTATGCAATGAATCTTTCTTGCTTTGTTCTCTCCTTTTATTATACCAAAATATAACTTTGAATGTCTTTCTCTTTCAATCCCCTTAAACAAGGGTAGTAATTGCTGTTTCGTTCCTGTTCCTATTCAGGAATAGCCTTCAAAGTACGGTTCTTCCCTCTTTTTTGGCCTCATTTCTGTGGACTTGTAGCGTTGAAGTAATGTATTGGTGCAGACATCTCACATACCTACACTAATAGATGAGGTTTATCAACAGAGGGAAGCATGCCCAGTTTGAAAGTCTCACTGCTCATTCAAATTTGCCTACTAGAAGTTCAGAACTTTTATTAGGGCATTTTGTTCACTGCCACCGTGGAATATCACAGTCTTCAAGGTGGGTGTGTGCGGGAATGATGCTTCATAAATGTTCATTGAGTGTATAAAGGATATTTTGCTTAAAAAATAATCACATAGCCTGTTTTCCTCTCCCTTTTCAAAGTAAACAAGTATAATGACAATAAAACACCTTCAGGGTGTCTACTAGCTGGTTTCAGGTCAAGTTAGATCTCCTTAGACTGTCGTAAAAGCTCTTTCTGAATTTGGACTTTTGATATTTTTGGTCACGTACTAGAGGAGAGTGGGGCCCATAGGAAGAGTTATTTGAAAATGACCTTGTAAGTACATGCATGGTTTCCTTGACAACGAGGAGGCTAGGACCTGGGCTGTCTTTTTTTTCCTAGAGCAAGAAGACCAAATTCAAGTACCGTATATACTCGAGTATAAGCCGAGTTTTTTCCGGCACAAAATTTGTGCCAAAAAGCCCGATCTCGGCACAAATTTTGTGCCAAAAAAACTTGGCTTATACTCGAGTATATACGGTAAATAAGTGTTTTTACAGGAGTAGGAACTTTGTGCAGCTGTACCCTCACCTCCAGCAGGGAGGACTGACCTGCCAAAGAACACAAGTTCTCCAGGAGCAGGCCAGTAGGTGACCCCAGACAACCCCTGGAAGTATCTTGCCTGGTGCCAACTGGCCTATTTCTGCCTTGATATGACTCCTTTCTGAAGAGGAGAGACCTCTGGTAGGAAGGTTCCAGCCCATGCATTGGAAACCATGCTTTGCCTCCAGAAGTTACACCTCTGGCAAGATTCTAAGACTGAGTCAGAGAGATCAAGGCACCAAGAATACATACCGAATCTGCCCTTCTGAATTTCTCTCCCCCTAAAGCAGCCCACGCCTCACACACGTTTTGTGACATTGTGTAGAAACCCAGAAAGATCTTCCATTCATAACAAAATTCAAGCTATCAGCCAAATAGACCTGAAATTCATGCAAGGCATGAAGGTGTAAGCCAGAGCCAAAGACCAAGTTGAATAAATAAAATTCCAGAAGTCAGAGGCACAACTAAGTGTAGAGTTCTGTAGACACAATTGAAGAGGCTGGCTCCACTGGAAAAGGAAACACAGATAAACCTAAATTCTAATAGATAAAGAACAGGCAGAATCCAGGTGAAGAAGATGTAGGAGATATAAGAAAGTCATCTTTGGTTTGTCTGAAATTCAAAATCAGACGTGGCAGTAGAAATTTTCTTGAGAGAAATAGTGGACAAAGTTTTGCTTGCTACTTCCTTGAGCCCAATAACAAATAAATCTTCTTCCCATCCACCCTACCACAATCATGCAAGCTACCTCCATTAATAACACCACCGGATTCATGTGGCAAAGAGCTTCCATCAGCACTGAGTACAGAAAAAAGAGAAAAAGAATTCGTCGCACCAACAGCTTGTCTCCTGGTTTCTGAGCCTTGTTTCTGGGCTGGGTGTCAAGGTCTCTTGACCTTGATATGACTGTGGGTGGAGACATTGGTGGCCGCCCCTTTTGAACCAGTGCTGCTGCACCCTTAATTGGTGTGTATTTTTAAGGGAGAAAGACCTGATACATCTGGGAATCTGTAGAGAGAAGTCAGGTGCCCACTGCCTAGAACTACAGTCTAATCGTATGACCTCTTTCTCTTTCTATTACTAGATACTATAGGTCTCTTCTCCTTGCTAATTTCTCTGGAGTGCTATGTAAGAAATAGGCCCTTAACTTTTATTGAATCAGCCACTTTAGTATTTCGTAATTGTAGGAAAATTTAATGACACCAGAAGATGACATTTTTTCTACTCCAGTCATGTGAAAGTTTTATATTCTACTTTTATTCATTTATTTATTTATTTCAGTGCTTGCCCTTGACTTTTTTTTTCTTTTTTTCTTTTTTTTTATTGTAGGGGATTCATTGAGGGTACAATAAACCAGGTTACACTGATTGCATTTTTTAGGTAAAGTCCCTCTTACAGTTGTGTCTTGTGCCCAAAAGGTGTGGCACACACCAAAGCCCCACTCCCCTCTCTCCTTCCCTCTCTTTGCTCTTCCTTTCTGATTTCATTTCTTTTCTTTTTTTTTTTTTTTAAGCAGGAACTCAACTTTATTGTGTCAAGCAGCCGCTTATATAGAGCGTGAGGAAGGGGCAGGGAAAGAAGGTGGGGGATGAGGTGCGTGACAGGGTTGGGCCAATGGCGTGGTACCACGTTGGCTGTATCTAGGTAGAGGCAGTTTCAGGCCGGGTCTTGCTGAGTGGTTGCTACGCAGAAGTAGCTCGATGGATCTACTTCCAGTCAGGCTCGGGAAGTTGCACTAGGCCTCAGGCACATGGCAGGGCCCAACGATTCCCTCTTTTGTTTTTTGTATGGCGGAAAAACATAGCCCCTGTCTTAGGTTGCCTGCTCTTGCAGTTTCAGTCTTACCCGTCATGGG